>OY755207.1:27448048-27568480 GCA_963576765.1 Draba incana
TCAAGTAGAGATCTGTTTTGGCTCATAATAAGAATCAGAATCACAAGAAGAGACCAGACAAGAATAATAACCGAACATTTCTGTGAGAACAAAAATTAAAAGAAACTCTTTCATATGAAACTCAAACACTGATTCTTATTATTAAATAGTTGATAATAAAGCAAACATGGAGCAAATTCTTTAGTTAGAGAAATCTAACTAGGCAAGTACTTGGTTGAAGAAATCGCCTCAATTTCGACTTGAACCATCAACAAATCATTTACAACGAAACCTTTTGATGAATCCCTGAGATCAGCTAGAGAGATAAACTCAGGGTAACCCCAGCTATATTCTGCTCCATATGCCGGACCTTGGTACCAAAGATCGACTGCAATAAACAAGAAAACACTCATTAGACATCGCGAATGTTTTCACAGCCATCAATATATATATATATATATATATATATATATATATATATATATATCTAGATATGTATCATCGGCTTACGTGGTCTTTCGAAGTTACTGAGTTGGCGTTGGTTAAGAACTCGAAGCTTGGCTCGAACATAAATCTTCTCATAGGGTCTGAATTTCTCGTTTACATCAAGATTAAGATACATTGACAAGAATTTTCCCTCTCCAGTGGAACGACCATTTGGATTCACTTGTATAAGCCTTATCATCATAGGAAATACTTGTTACTACTACTACTACTACTAATTAAAGCACAAATCTTTTAATTTTGAAATAATGTGGACTCACCAATTTCTTCCTCCAATGGAAAACACATCTGATAGGTAAGTATCTTTGAGCAGCGTGGAGAATCCCCGAATGGTAAATGTGAATCTCGGGTTTTGGAAATTCTCAGCGACAGAGAAAAGTTCCGATTTTTCAAAGAGAGAAGGAACGGTCACGTCAACACCAAACTCGCAGTGATCTCCATCGTAGAGGTATCCGTTTGCCGGGTCTTTAAATGTAGCAATAGGGAGGACCTGAGAGAATCCCCACATCGTTTTGAAGACATTAAACTTCCACACATCGGTATCTAACAAAGATCAATATGTAGATGTTAGAATCTTTTTGGTTGAAAGAATGTATATGTATTACATGTTGATAGTTCAAGTGGTTCTTGGGACAAAACTAATATTACATGTTGTAGTTTCAGGCATGGGAAATCACGGCCTAGAGCCTCTTGGTAATTCCAAAATTTTTTTTAAAAATTACTAAGCTAAAAACCTTGGATGGTGAAGTACTTCCTCTCGTTCTTGTTGAAGACGTAAAACCTTAGTTCGGCGTAAACCTCTTGTTGTCCAGAGACGAATGTGGAGTTGTCTATAGCTACGTAAAGCGAAAGGTAACCTGAACCACTATCCTTCTGGTTCCCGTTTGGGTACACAACAAGTGTCCTGTATATATATTGACATTTTGAGATCCATTACAAAATTCCATTCGAGGAAATATAGATCAAATTACCAACGTACCAGTTGTATCCTCCAACTGTGAAAGGACGAGACTCGTATCTCGTTGGGAACGTTGACTTGAGGAGCGTGTTGAAAGACTCCATCTTGAGAGAGTAAGACGATGGAGGACGATCTCTCAGACCTTGCACTCGGTTTGAAGCTGAGACTTTGTAATCACGTGATGAGATCTCTTGATGTTTATGTAAGTAATGTGCTTCTTCCAGCTTTGGGTTTGGTCCTGCTCCATTCTCCTCTGTTTTGATACAAAAAACAGATCATTTTAAATTAAAGACAGTTACATATTCTTGTACATTTGGATTAAATCTAAAAGTAAAAGAAGATTGCATACGCTGCATATTTGAGTTGAAGCCATCAGTAAATTCAGTTGTGAGGAAGAGACAAAGGAAGAGATAAGCGACATAGATGACGTTTGTGTAGTAACTAGTCATCTTTTAAGGTTTTGTGAATGAATTCTCAAGAAGAAGGGCTTATATGTACAGTTAGAGAGAGAGAGAGAGAGAGAGAGAGAGAGAGAGAGGGAGAAATTTAATGAGATTCACATCACATGATAATATTGTTTGTTTGCCTCGTAAAATGCAATGCATGTTGAAATCTTTGGAAACAGAGTATGAAGAGGAACACTTTGAACCACTAATGAGAGTACACTCTGTTTTAGCAGCTGAAACATGGACCATAATTAAAGCATTGCAAATGGCAAAGGAGAAGGGCTATCAAGAGTTACACGTATGTTCGGATTCTTTGATTTTAATTAATCTTCTTCGCAAGAAGGAAAGGCATACGGAAATTCATAGCCTTTTTTCGAGATTTCTATGTTAGCTTCTCATTTTAGAAAGCTATCTTTTTCATATGTTCCACAGAAGATCTGATGAACCAAAAAAAAAAATGATTAACAATCCTCAATGTTCAAAAAAACGCTAGGCGCTAAGCGGGCGGTGACCCATAGCCTAGCGCTTAGAACGCATAATCGGGGCCTAGACGCTTTTAGGCATTTACAACATAAAACATTGTAAATAATATATATTAGATAAAAACTATATAAAATTATGTTTTAGAAAATAAAATTATATAATCTTAAACAAAAACATTTAGTTAACTCATACCAAACAACATATAAATGTTTATAACTATGAAAATAGAATTAAAATTTATAAATTTAAATTTATGCAGTTAAAAACTAGAAAAATGCAATAAAACGAAACTTATGCGATTTTAGGCGATCAAGGCTAGCGCCTAAGCGGGCCTAGGCGACCGCCTAAACTGCTTTTTAGAACACTGACAATCCTTTGTGATTGTGAATGTTTTTTAAGTCCTTTGACCTTTTTTCTCATATAAGTTCAACTTTTATTTTTCGTTGAATTTTTTTGGTTGATTGAGAGAAACTGAAAATGGGTTAGGGATATACATTGTGGTCTGGTCAGTCAGGTGGAAGCAAACTTGAATCCAGAGAGAGAACTGAGGGAAATAGATGTTTGAGACATGGAAAAAGGATTATGGAGGAAGATTGCGGGAAACAAAAATGATTATGAGCAAACTCGGGATCGAAGATAGTAGTTTCGATGGAGAAGGTGAAGAGGAGGTGGTGAGGAGAAATAGCACCATAGATTGATTGATATTGATGGAGGAGGAAAAGAGTATTCTTACAGGCAAACTTTGGTCGTTTGCTATTAAAGAAAGTTGTAGTTGATGATGTTTCTTGAAGCAAACAAACAAGATATTAGCCTCTCAATGTAAAAGATTCTATGATCATTACCAACTAGATTTTGACCCGCACCAAGTGCGGGATTATATTAGATGTAGTAGATAAAAAAATATACGATTTTTGAAAATATGTAGACAATAAATAGTTTCAAAGCTTCGTTCTTGAACCGTCTATTGAAAATAAATAATCAAATGTGTAACTAAGATAGGTTCAAAAATAACTAAAAAACCAACACCAAAAACCAACAAATTAAAGCAAAATCAATTAAAAGGCAAAAAACGTATGTGAACTCTTTGATTCAAAGTTTTGATCTAGTGCATCTCATGTTTCCCTTCCTTTAACTGCAGGTCTGCTTATACTTCATGATTACTTAATTTTTTTAGTAAATCTCCCTAAAACAACATTCATAGTCTTCTTCTGCGGATTATCATACTTGTCTGCGATCAAAATCTTTAATCCCTCCTTAGACTTTACTCTTGATAGTGCCACGTACAATTGTCCATGAGAAAATACAGGTCGAGGTAAATAGAGACCGACGTTTCTGAGTGTCTTGAGGGAATTACACTATTTTTTTACCACACAAAACTGCGTAGAGTGTTTGTCTTGAAAAAAGAATTGCGTATTGTATTTCCTCCAATCGTGGAGCAAAGACTTGTGGCCTTTAGCTTGAACATCCTTTTCATCGTGTTTGCCATCTTTAGCAATCTTACTTTTCTCGGTTGTGGGTATTACTCGATCTTGTCTTTTTTGAATATACTCAAATAAGTACTTTATAGCATCGGTTTGGTCGCACACATCTACAATAAGAGATGGAGAAAAAAATTAATACATTCTTGACATATGATTAATCCATTTATGTGATTATAAATAAGATAATCTAATTTGAACAATTACTTACACACACCATTGTTGATCGTAGAACCACAATCTTTAAAATCATTTGACTTTTCCATAGTGGCAATGATATAACTTTTCCTATAATCACATGTAAGATAGTAGATTAATATTTATCAAAAACAATATTAACACATCAAAAACAAAGAGAAAAAAATTCTCATACCGTAAAAAAAAGTGTTTGTTAGATATGTGTTATTTTGTTTGTTAGCTTACATATATAAGGAAATGGTGATGGTAGTGTTATGTTAGGTTTTGAAAAAAGGAAAGTTAGATATAAATATTATGTTAGAAATTCTGTACGAAAATATTATATGGGATCATATGTTTTCCGAAAATATTATATGGAAAATATTATGATAGTTAGCAAGTATTGTTCTAAGGAAATTTGTAACACCCGTGAACCCAAAATGGGATTTTTGGGGGTGTCGATCGACGTGATGGGTGTATGTCGTTCGACACCGGGTCGTTTCCTCGAGAAGTTGGGCAGGGGGTGTCGTGTCGATCGACAGAAACACCGTGTCGATCGACACGACACCCCCTGCCCAACTTCTCGAGGAAACGACCCGGTGTCGAACGACATACACCCATCGCGTCGATCGACACCGGGTCGTTTCCTCGAGAAGTTGGGCAGGGGGTGTCGTGTCGATCGACACGGTGTTTCTGTCGATCGACACGACACCCCCTGCCCAACTTCTCGAGGAAACGACCCGGTGTCGAACGACATACACCCATCACGTCGATCGACACGGGCAAAAATAAAACCTAAATTGTAAAAATTAGGGTTTTCCTATAAAAAGGCTTCCACACTCTCTTTCTCCTGGGTGGCCGTGGGAAAGGAAAGAAAAAGGGGAAAAGAGAGAGAAAAGGGGGATTTGAAGGATTTGAGAAGTTTTTAAAGGAAATTCTTGTGGATTCTCCTTATAACTCAATCCTAGATTGTGTGCCTTCGTGGGGAGAGCTTGGGGTGTTGGATTCGAGCGGGAAATCGGAGATTGAAGCTCGTGTTCTTCGTGTTCTTCCTCTTCTTTTCTTCAGATCTAAGGTGAGTGCGCGACCATAGGTTCTTGAATTGAGGATTATACGTTGTACGTTGTTGTTGTGTGTTTGGGTGGTTCTTTGTGGATTGAATTTGCAGGTTTTGGTGTTGATTTGGGGAGATTTGGCCATGAGAGGATAGGCCAAACTCGGACAGAAGGCTCGCTGTCGATCGACAGGATTGCTTCCTGTCGATCGACACGTGGTTGTGAGCCGTCGATCGACACGTGTAGTACTGTCCTGTTTTCTCCGTTTTTTGTGTTTGCTTGTTCCGTGCATTGTCTGATAACCCTGGTATTTCGTGTATTGTTTAATTCAAGTAATTGGCCTGTAGATGGGACGACCGTCTCACTAAGTATTTGTTAAATACTTACGCAACTCGTTTTTCCCAATTGTGTTGCAGGTAAAGATAAGGTTTAATCGCGGAATCAGGGCCTGAGGAGGGGATGATAGGTTTTTGTGTGTACAGTCTAATTCGAGAAAAACTAGTGTTAGGTTGCTAGACTTATTTTGAGTAACTCCGGATGTATTATTGACTCTATCATCTGGATAATTGTACGGCTTTTTGGTGTGAATGTATGGTTGAATGGTTGTTAACCTTTTATGAAAAAAAAAAAAAAAACTTGTGCGTCACATTTTGGTATCAGAGCCCTTACGTATCTAGGGCTTGTGGTGGTGGTGTTGAGCTGAGACTATGTGTGTTAATTGATTTTTGTGTGTTTAATCAATTCTAGTCTTAGTATCATCCTCTCCGGCCTTCAAAGAGATTCCGCGGTAAGTTGTGGTGTTTGTTTGTTTTTCCTTGGGTACTTATCTGCTGTTGTGTTGCAGTGAGATGGATACCCGAGCTAGAGGTCGGGGTAGAGCAGTAGCCCGTGGGGGCAGGGCAGTGGCCCGTAGGGGCAGAGTGGGTGGTCGTGGACCAGTCGCGGAGTCGGCAGAGAGCGCGGTGCAGAGTGCATCCTCGGGTGGGGCAACCGCGTCAGAGTCCCAGTCGCTTGGTGCCAGTGTGTTGGCTGGTGCCGGTGGAGGCGAGGGAGTTCCAGTGGGCCCAGGTGAGGGTGCTGCTATAGCTCCAGGTCGTGATGACCAGGTTGTGGGATTGCTGACTCAGTTGTTGGCACGTTTTCCGCCTGTGGCTCCTGAGCAGGCTCCAGGTGTTCCTCCAGAGGCAGGGTTGCAGCAGGGGGCTGTAGTGGCTGAGGGGCAGGTGCCGTCTTACCTAGAGATTATGGGGCACATGCAGAGGATCGGTACGCCGTCGTTTGAGGGCCGTGTGGGTCCTGCGGAGGCGGATGAGTGGCGCTTGAGAGTGGAGCGTAACTTCAGATCGATTCGTTGTCCCGCGGAGTATCAGGTAGAGTTAGCCATTCACTATCTGTGTGGTGATGCGCATCTGTGGTGGCGAGCTATCGAGGCTCGGAGAGCGGTGTGGACCTGGGGAGAATTCTTAGCCGAGTTTAATGCTAAGTATTTTCCTCAGGAGGCTCGAGATCGTCTGCAGCTCAGTTTCATGTCGCTTCAGCAGGGAGGCCGTTCTGTACGCGAGTATGATGCCGAGTTTGGCAGATTGTTGGTGCATTCGGGCCGCGATATCGAGGATGAGAGGACTCTCATGCAGAGGTTTTTGCATGGACTTCGGTTGAGTATCCGGTCTCAGTGCAGAGGTGCTAGTTATGCCTCGAGGGCAGAGCTGGTAGAGCTGGCGGCAGCGATCGAGGAGGATCAGCGCGAGCAGGCTGGTTCTTTAGTGGTTCCGCGTGTGGTTGCTCATGTGGCTCAGCCGAGGGGCCAGCGGCAGCAGCAGCAGCAGAGTAGTTCCGGTTCTGGTTCCGGCAAGGGCGGCAAGCCTGCGCAGGGACAGAAACGGAAATGGGATGGTGCTTCTAGGCCCAGTCAGAGGGGCGGAGCATGTTATGGTTGTGGCAGTTTAGAGCATCGTTTGGCGAGTTGCCCCCGTAAGGGTGATCAGCAGCAGTTGTCTCAGCAGCCGCCGCAGTTGCAGCAGCGGGACTTGAGGGTATGTTACCACTGTCGCGAGCCGGGGCATATCAGGACGTCGTGTCCCAGGTTGCAGCAGCCGAGTGTTGCAGCGATTCAGCCAGTTGAGGTGCAGCCTTTGAGTCAGGTTGCGGCAGTGCAGCAGCCGATAGGCCAGATTGGACCTGCACCGCGCGTGTATCCTTCGTCAGAGTCCGGTCAAAGCAGTGGAGCCGGGCAGATCACAGGTAAAATTCTAGACTCAAACTTCGTGAATTCTTAGAAGTAGAATTTTCCTTGTTGTTGTGGTTTGTGTTCTGTTATTTATTTGTGATCGAGTCTCAGGGTTCCCAACGCATGTGGTATGTGTAGGGACCTTGTTAGTGGGCGGCTTTGAGTCCCACGTGTTGTTTGATTCTGGAGCATCGCATTGCTATATTACCCCGGAGCGTGCCGAGCGTAGTGGCATCCGGAGTAGCGCGGGTGAGCGCGCAGGCGTGGTCGAAGTGGCTGGAGGTGGATTCCTGGCTACTTCGGGCCGTGCTAGGGCAGTGGATGTACGGATAGCTGGGCATTCGATGCCAGCGGACTTGGTGATTAGCCCAGTGGTGTTGTATGACGTAATCCTAGGTATGGACTGGTTATCGTTCTACCGGGTTTATCTGGATTGCTTCAGGGGCAGAGTGATCTTCGAGCGGGAGGGCGGCAGGTTGTCGTTTCAGGGTTTGAGGCCGGTTTCTGATAGTCTCGTGATCTCAGCTATTCAGGCGGAGCGGATGATAGAGCGGGGTCGCGAGGCTTATCTGGCAACGATTGTGATGTCGGAGTCCAGTGGTGAGGTTGCTTTGGAGGATATCCGGGTTGTTCAGGAGTTTGAGGATGTTTTTCGATCGTTGGAGGGATTGCCACCATCTCGGTCCGATCTTTTCACGATTGAGCTTGAGCCTGGAACCGCTCCGATATCTAAGGCCCCTTACAGGATGGCTCCAGCAGAGTTAGCAGAGCTGAAGAAGCAGCTGGAAGACCTTTTGGGTAAGGGTTTCATTCGACTGAGTGTGTCACCGTGGGGAGCACCGGTGTTGTTTGTGAGGAAGAAGGATGGGAGTTTCCGGTTGTGCATCGATTACCGGGGGCTTAACCGAGTCACTGTGAAGAACAGGTACCCTCTCCCGAGGATTGATGAGTTGTTGGATCAGTTGAGGGGTGCGACCTGGTTCTCCAAGATAGACTTGGCTTCAGGTTATCATCAGATTCCAATTGCTGAGGCGGATGTGCGCAAGACGGCTTTCAGGACGCGTTATGGGCATTTTGAGTTCGTGGTGATGCCTTTTGGTCTGACGAATGCGCCTGCAGCTTTCATGAGATTGATGAACGACGTGTTCAAGGAGTTCTTGGACGTGTTTGTTATCATCTTTATCGATGACATCCTGGTTTATTCGAGGAGTTCCGAGGAGCATGAGGTGCATTTACGTTTGGTCCTCAAGAGGCTTCGGGAGCAGAAGTTGTACGCTAAGTTGAGCAAGTGCAGGTTCTGGCAGCGAGAGATGGGTTTCCTTGGTCACATTGTGTCTGCAGAGGGAGTTTCTGTGGATCCAGCTAAGATTGAGGCTATTCGGGATTGGCCTAGACCGAGCAGTGCGACCGGGATCAGGAGTTTCTTGGGTTTGGCAGGTTATTATCGGAGATTCGTCAAGGGCTTTGCGAGTATGGCGCAGCCAATGACGAAGCTGACCGGTAAGGATGTTCCGTTTGTTTGGTCACCGGAGTGCGAGGAGAGTTTTGCGAGACTCAAGGAGATGTTGACTAGTACGCCGGTGTTGGCTCTACCCGAGCCGGGGAAGCCTTATACCGTGTATACTGATGCTTCGGGAGTTGGTTTGGGTTGCGTTTTGATGCAGGAGGGTCGAGTCATCGCGTATGCTTCGAGGCAGTTGCAAGGTAGTGAGCGTAATCGGCCTACGCATGATCTAGAGCTGGGAGCAGTAGTGTTCGCTCTGAAGATCTGGAGGTCTTATCTCTATGGAGGGAGAGTTCAGATCTACACGGACCACAAGAACCTGCAGCACATCTTTACTCAGCCGTTACTGAACATGAGGCAGAGACGCTGGGTCGAGTTGTTGGCGGATTATGATCTGGAGATCATTTATCATCCGGGCAAGGCTAATCTGGTGGCAGATGCCTTGAGTCGGCGGAGGTCCGATTCAGCCCACGAGCGGGTTATCGAGGAGTTGGTAGGCGAGATTAGCACGTTGCGTCTTTGTGCTTTCTCGGAGGAGCCGTTGGGCTTGGAGGCAGTTGATCGGGCAGATCTTCTTAGTAGGATCAGAGTGGCCCAGCAGAGCGATCAGATGTTGCTTGATTCGTCGCGAGCAGCAGGGTCTGAGTATGTTGTATCTCCGAATGGGACGATTCTGATTTGTGGTCGAGTGTGCGTACCACGGGATGAGGTGTTGAGGCAGGAGATTCTGAGTGAGGCTCATGCGAGCAAGTTCTCAATTCATCCGGGGGCGACCAAGATGTACCGTGATCTCAAGTAGTATTATCACTGGGTCGGGATGAAGAGAGACGTGGCAGCTTTTGTGTCTAAGTGCAATACGTGTTCGTTGGTCAAGGCCGAGCACAAGGTTCCGAGTGGCAAGCTGCAGAGTTTACCCATCCCGGAGTGATAGTGGGATATGATCACGATGGATTTTGTGGTCGGGTTGCCTACGTCGCGGACGTACGATGCTATTTGGGTGATCGTGGACCGATTGACCAAGTCAGCACACTTTTTGGCCATTAAGAAGACCGATGGAGCGGCTAAGTTGGCTAAGAAGTTTGTGCGAGAGATTGTGAGGCTGCATGGAGTGCCAGCCAGTATTGTTTCGGATCGAGACCCCAGGTTTGCATCCGAGTTTTGGGGAGCCTTTCAGGCAGAGATGGGCACTAGGGTGCATATGAGTACAGCTTATCATCCGCAGACTGATGGGCAGTCAGAGAGGACTATTCAGACTATGGAGGATTTGCTGAGGATGTGTGTTTTAGATTGGGGTGGTCAGTGGGCAGATCATGTGGGCTTGGTGGAGTTCGCGTATAATAACAGTTTTCAGGCGAGTATCGGTATGGCTCCTTTTGAGGCTTTGTATGGGAGGCCATGTAGGACGCCTTTATGCTGGACCCAAGTGGGGGAGCGCAGCATTCATGGGGCCACTTATGTTCAGGAGACGACCGAGAAGGTTCGTATGGTGCGTTTGAACATGAAGGAAGCCCAGGATAGGCAGAAGAGTTATGCGGATAAGCGTAGGCGTGAGCTTGAGTTCTCACTGGGAGATCGCGTGTATCTCAAGATGGCTATGTTGAGGGGTCCTAACAGATCCATAGCAGAGAACAAGCTTAGTCCGAGGTTTATGGGTCCGTTCCGGGTGGTGGAGCGTGTTGGACCAGTGGCTTATCGGTTAGAGTTACCACCGATCATGAAGGCATTTCATAAGGTTTTCCATGTGTCGATGTTGAGGAAGTGCCTGCATGAGTCGGAGGAGCTAGTGCCAGAGATCCCTGCGGATCTTCAGCCGGATATGACCGTTCCGGCGGTTCCTGTGAGAATCCTGGAAAGGAGGATCAAGGAATTGCGTCGGAAGAAGATCCCGTTGTTGCGTATCCTATGGGATTGTGGCGGTTGCCAGGAGGAGACTTGGGAGCCGGAGGCGAAGATGAAGCTGAAGTTCAAGAAATGGTTCGACGAGCAGGTCGCCATTTGAGCTTAGTTTTCCTTGTGGTTCCAGTATCGTGTAGGCCTTGTGCTTGTAGTGTTTTTTGGTTCATGTATTTTTCGTTTCGTTGTACGATATACATTTTCCTTGGAGATTTATGAGATGTGTTTTCTTATATTTCTGAGTTATCAGATCGTGTTTCTGATTTATCGTTTGTGTTGGCCAGTGAGGTCGTGTTTTGTGGCGATATTCCGGGTCTAGGGAGTATCGAGTTGGCCACACGAGGTAGTTCAAGTCGATAGATGTTTATAGGCGTTTTGCAATTTACTACCCTAGGGACTGCGGTCTCGAGTAACTCATTCATTTGTTTTGAGAGGATGCGTCCTCTCGAGGGATTGTTTAGCTTTCCCTGTGTACCCGGAACTCAAAGGATTCGTCCTGAGAGTGGAAGGGGCACGTAGCATCGATAGCTCAAAGGAGGCGTCCTGCGAGTGGGATGCTGCGCACCGATAGCTCAAGGGATTCGTCCTGCGAGTGGGGTGCGGGACACCGATAGCTCAAGGGATTCGTCCTGCGAGTGCGGTGTTACGCATATAGCATCGATAGCTCACAGGAGGCGTTCTGTGAGTGGGATGTTGCGCACCGATAGCTCAAGGGATTCGTCCTGCGAGTGGGGTGTGACGCGCGAGACACCGATAGCTCAAAGGTTTTGTCCTGCGAGTGGGGTGTGGAATGAGTTAAGGGTAATAGATGTGTAGAAACGGGCTTGTAAACATGAGACTGAACGGGAGCCTCGGGGATCGAGTTTCAAGATCTCGGATTGTTTCGACCGGGATATCGGATGTAGTGTCTTGGTTGTGCATGTTCTTGTTTGATTGTTGCACAATCGATCGATCCAATTCTGGGTCTACTGCGGGTTGTACATGTTCTTGTTTGATTGTTGTGCGATCAGTTGGACAGACCTGGGCAGGGTTATGAAACATTGCATCAGTATTTCGGGCTAGAAACCTTGCGAGTGTATAGTGTGGATTGGTTGTGGAGCGTTGAGATTGTTGTGTAAATCTCTAATGGTTGGCCGGTGCGGGCCAGAGTGGAGTCTCGGGTAGACTTGTGTTTTGGGATTCGAGGACGAATCCAGTTTAGTGGGGGAGAATTGTAACACCCGTGAACCCAAAATGGGATTTTTGGGGGTGTCGATCGACGCGATGGGTGTATGTCGTTCGACACCGGGTCGTTTCCTCGAGAAGTTGGGCAGGGGGTGTCGTGTCGATCGACACGGTGTGTCTGTCGATCGACACGAGGCCATCGTTTCTCGAAGATTTGGGCAGAAAGTGCCCCGTCGATCGACACAAGGAGTGTCTGTCGATCGACACGGGCAAAAATAAAACCTAAATTGTAAAAATTAGGGTTTTCCTATAAAAAGGCTTCCACACTCTCTTTCTCCTGGGTGGCCGTGGGAAAGGAAAGAAAAAGGGGAAAAGAGAGAGAAAAGGGGGATTTGAAGGATTTGAGAAGTTTTTAAAGGAAATTCTTGTGGATTCTCCTTATAACTCAATCCTAGATTGTGTGCCTTCGTGGGGAGAGCTTGGGGTGTTGGATTCGAGCGGGAAATCGGAGATTGAAGCTCGTGTTCTTCGTGTTCTTCCTCTTCTTTTCTTCAGATCTAAGGTGAGTGCGCGACCATAGGTTCTTGAATTGAGGATTATACGTTGTACGTTGTTGTTGTGTGTTTGGGTGGTTCTTTGTGGATTGAATTTGCAGGTTTTGGTGTTGATTTGGGGAGATTTGGCCATGAGAGGATAGGCCAAACTCGGACAGAAGGCTCGCTGTCGATCGACAGGATTGCTTCCTGTCGATCGACACGTGGTTGTGAGCCGTCGATCGACACGTGTAGTACTGTCCTGTTTTCTCCGTTTTTTGTGTTTGCTTGTTCCGTGCATTGTCTGATAACCCTGGTATTTCGTGTATTGTTTAATTCAAGTAATTGGCCTGTAGATGGGACGACCGTCTCACTAAGTATTTGTTAAATACTTACGCAACTCGTTTTTCCCAATTGTGTTGCAGGTAAAGATAAGGTTTAATCGCGGAATCAGGGCCTGAGGAGGGGATGATAGGTTTTTGTGTGTACAGTCTAATTCGAGAAAAACTAGTGTTAGGTTGCTAGACTTATTTTGAGTAACTCCGGATGTATTATTGACTCTATCATCTGGATAATTGTACGGCTTTTTGGTGTGAATGTATGGTTGAATGGTTGTTAACCTTTTATGAAAAAAAAAAAAAAACTTGTGCGTCACAAAATTTATGGGAAGTATTGTTCATGCCAAGTAATTAGTTTATATTTGGTAAAAGTATATAACAAAATAAAGTTTACAATATTAATATAGAAATGTGTTATTATATTTAATTTTTAATAGAATGCTAATTAACCCTTAAAACACTCTTAGGATGACACATATGATTTTTTTACTTAGAATGTCTCTATGAGTGACACCTAGGATTTTAAACTCATAGTGTCTCCTCAATTAATATATATAGGATTATGTAACTTAAAGTTTGTAAATTTCTTCTTTTGTAGCTTTTTAACGTAATATATCATAAGCTAAGTTTGTGTACTTAAGCAACATGTAAAAGAGTTGCTTCCACGCTTGATATGTAAACTGGCAAACTTGAAGGTCCTAATAACCTCTTTCCGAATTTTGATATATTTTTAATCTCATTGTATTGATTTCCGTGCGGATTATTGCCTCGCTAAAAAGACAAGAAGACGCGGTATGATATTCTCCCATGCAAGTTAATCGATTTCCGATTGGCTTTCTCTAGAAGAAAATCCTCTACCGAAAGCGTAATAGTATAATGATAATTGCGTTATTTGTATACATTTAGTTTGAAAGAATATCGAAAAAGATTGTTTAGCAAAAAAAAAAAAAGAATATCGAAAAAGTGTTTTCTTTTTCTCCAATTTTGGCGAATCATGTTTCTCCTCGATGGAAAATAATGGTTTAAAATTTAATTAGAATATTATGATAGCACTATCAGAATTGGATTCCTTTTGTTTAAATCCAGCAATAATGGCTATTCGGTGATGGAATTTTAGTTCAATGATTGATTTGATGGACAAAACAAAAATTTCATCGTTAAAAAGGGTTTACTCTACAGTCAATAGGATGCTAAGATTTGGTATATACTTAAAAAGAAGTAAAGATGCAAATTTTGGTATATAGTAGCGTTTTGGTGTGTTTTTCCAAACTAAATTGGTGTAAACATGTAATTCGATTTTCATTTAGGAGACATTTCACTACGTACACATAAGTTTAGGTACATAACTCTTCATTGTTAATCATAATTTACCAACACAAAAAGACAAAACAAACGAATGAAACTTTTGGGATGATTAAGACAAATCCAAACTTTCGGGATGATTAAGACAAATGGAAATGGTGGTGGTGGGGATAACTTAGCGTAATGTAAACTCAAGATTCATATATTTGGTATTGGATATCCAAATCGAATATTCTATTACATTAATAAAACTTGACAAAAACAATAACTATATGACCAGAAAAAGAGAGAAGATATACGATAACGATGCTCTTCTTTCCACCGTCCAGACATGTGTTTCTCAGCCACATGATAATGTGTTATGTCCAGATTCAAGTGGTATGATTCACACGGTATTGGAATATTATTATTATTTTGGTGTTTTTCTTGTTGACATTAAAAAATTACTCAAAGGAAAGGCTGTAAAATATCTGTTTTTTTTATATATAGACCAACGAAAATTCTTAGAAGCGTTTTTTAATAGTTATTTGAATAATAAAAAAATACAATAATAATCTTATGAATTTCATCAAAACTAATCAAACTTTCCACAAAAATGAAGCTAAAAAAAAGAAAAAGAAGTTATTTAAAAGTAATGAATTAGTTTTCCTTCTCTGGGTTTGGTTCGGTTCGCATATAAATATTCTATTTGAAGAAAGCATATAAATAAGATTATCAATTCCTTTTGGGTCATTTACCTTCGTCTTCGCCCTAAAACAAAGACATACACAAAATCTCATCTCTCTCTTTTCCCTCTTTCTCTGGTGAGTTGATTTTTCTCTGATTCGCAACATTTTTAGTCTTTCTCTAATTCCGAGTCAAATATAAACGAGTTTTTGGTAGAATGGGACGGTCGGCATTCCCAATTCACGTCGTGTTGCATTGCATTCTCTTTTTTCCCCCGGAGAGATCTATTCGATAAATTAAGCTTTTCTGGGGTTTCATCTTTCTCAATCTTTTCTTATCATGTAGGAAAAATCGACCCTTTTCGTAATTCTCGTGGTGGGTCTTTTTCAAAATTGGAGAATCAATTGAATCAATTATGAGCAAAATCAGCTGTTTAGTTTTGGGGGAATATTTTTTTAACTGTTAATCGTTTTTTCTCTCATGATTTCTGGGGAAGAGTAGAAATGATTCCACCTAAAAATCATCTTTTTTCATTGTTGGTGGTGGGATCCTCATGATTTACATTTGTGTCAACATCATAACCTTTCTCTTTTCTTCTACTATTTAGCTTTGGGAATTATGTTTAACTTGAAACGATTTGTTACAGAGAAGCAGCGTGTAAAAGAGGGATTTTGATTCTGACAATTTATTAGTCCATTGTGGTGTCGGGCTGTCAAAACTTGACAGCCCGAGTTACAGCAACACGAAACTTCCAGGTAAATGTCCCAACAATCTTGGAGTCTTCTTACACGCGTTTTCAACATGTGTGTTTTGTGTGTGTGCGTACCTATTACTTATTAGACATCGATCTCTTCTTATATAACAGGACTTGTTTTTCATCTATGGAATGAGATAGATTTGGAGATTGGATTGTGGCCAATATGAGTTATTTCTCTGGGATTATTCAACGGCCACTTGTTGCTGCTGCTGCTGTTATTGCAGCTTCTGTCTCTTCAGATGTCTCTGAGAGGTTTTCTTCTCTAAAATCACTAGTTCGAGGTTCTGAATCAAATCCCATTGCTGTTGCTGCTTCAGTTCAGGACGAAAGGTCGTCCTTGTGGGTTTCTCAAATCTCGCCTTCCAAGCTCGCTAGTTTATCTTTTGCCTCGAGGATTCGTTTTCCTCTACCGAATGTTGATCATCTAGCTCCTAACCCGAGCTGTAACTTCGCTTCTTCTGTTACTTCTTTGTCAGCTCTTCGTAGCGTTTATCAGTCTGCTGAATTGGTTAAGGCGTCAAAACCAGCCGCGTTCATAATCGGGGACTCGCTTGTGGTTCCTGATGTTTCTTATAAATGGCATTTGCCTGAGACTAGTGCGATCGATGTGTCGGGTTCTTCGAGTTGTGCGTCTGAGAAGAATAGAACTGTTGTGGTTTTGCTTGGATGGCTTGGATCGAAACAGAAACATATGAAGAAATATGCGGAATGGTATACTTCAAGGGGTTACCATGTCATTACATTTACTCTTCCCATGAATGAGATTATGAGTTATCAAGTTGGAGGTAAAGCGGAGAAGAACATCGAGTCGTTGGTTAATCACTTGGCTGATTGGTTGGATGAAGAGCAACAGAAAAATCTAGTCTTTCATACCTTTAGCAACACCGGATGGTTAACGTGAGGCTCTATATATCCGGTTTTATTCGTGTGTTTACATTCCAGTTTCACATTTCGATTAATGAATTCCCCACTATTGTCTACGCAGATATGGAGCCATTCTGGAGAAATTTCGAAAGCAAGATACGTCATTGATGCAAAGAGTTAAAGGTTGCATTGTAGACTCAGCTCCTGTTGCTGCTGCAGATCCTACGGTAAGCGATGGTTCTTGCATTCATAGCTATGTTTATACGGTCATTTAGCCGTCAAAGAAGATTTGCTTGGTGGGGGCTTGACTTGTGCGTAAACTTTAGTCGTGGGTACTAGTTTTGCTAGACGCTGATGGGTGGTAATTAGATTGATTATTCGATTGAACATTCTGGATACTAATTAGGCTTGTAAAAACAGGTATGGGCATCGGGTTTCTCAGCCGCACTCTTGAAGAAAAACAGCGTAGCCACCAAAGGATCCGCAACCTCATCATGTGAGTCAAACTTGGGACCGCAAATTAATGGTATAAACTTCTCCGAGCATAAACCTGCTGCAACGGAAACAGCTTTGCTTTTAGTTCTCGAGAAGTTCTTTGCGGTGATTCTAAATCTTCCAAAAGTAAACAGGTAACAATCTCTCACACACAAAAACCCCCGCCTTTCATCACCGAAATCGGTTTGACATTAACAAATTCTTCAATCATATTTGTACAGGAGACTTACGGACGTTGTAGACACTTTATCATCAGCACAACCAAGATGTCCACAGTTATACATTTACAGCTCTGCGGATAGAGTTATACCAGCGGGACAAGTTGAATCATTCATTGTAGAGCAGAGGAAAGCAGGGCACGAGGTCCGTGCTTGCAACTTCATATCTTCACCTCACGTAGACCATTTCCGGAGTAACCCAGAATTGTATACAGCTGAGCTCAACCATTTCATGGAAAACTCAGTCCTTGCTTCTTGCTGCAACCATTCTTCATAGCCACACTTCCACAAGTGTTGTTGTTGCTAACTTTTTTTTGTTGGGTCATTCATTTTTTAACTCTAAAATACAGAAAAAGATACTTACTGATGATTCTTTTGGAGTGGGATTGGTGTACACTACACAGTTACCAGATTGTTTCTTCCTTTGTAAATGATTAGATTTTGTACATTTCGGATTAAGTGACCTTGTTCATTCAGGGTTATTGATGTTAATTGTAAAGTTTTATGCTCTTTTCGTAATTTTGATAATTATGAGGGATCAAAACCATATTTTTTAATTATTAGACGCTAAACTCACCAGCGATGGAAAATCCAAACGCAAACGTGTGAATTGCGTTTGAAGCGGCGGAGAACGATCTTTTTTTTTTTTTTTTCTCGTGTGTCATTTTGTGGAACTTGAATCTCTCTCTCTCTCTTTTTTTCATCTCCTCCTCTTACGTAACCCTAACGAAGTCGAAGATTCTCTGGTGGATCTATCTTGATTCGATTTTCCCTTTTTCCCCAGAAAAGATCGATAAAAGTCGCCAATTGAAATCGAAAGAGGTGGGGTTTATAGTAGTCAGAGTTATATTGAGAGAGGGAGAGAGAGAGAGCTATGGATTTGGATCAATGGATTTCGAAGGTTAAAGAAGGTCAGCATCTCTCTGAGGACGAGCTTCAACTGCTCTGCGAATACGTATGCCTTCTTCTTCTTCTTCTTCTTCTTCTTCTTTACTTGCTTTCTCTTCTGAATTGATTAATGTCCAATCATACCAATTTATTTTCTGGGTCGATGGAGGATTAGAGCTTCTTCTGCTGTTCTCTGCTTGTGTCTTGGTGGAACGTGAATTTGAATTTGGTCTCTATCCTCTGTATCGTGCGATTTTGGTTTCTGGATTTAGGGTTTTTCAACCAACGGAGATGGTTCAATCAATTTTGTAATTGGGATATAATTTTTTCAGTGATTGATTATGTTGATTTGCCAAGGTGCATCATAGTTAAGTAACGAGAAGATGTTCATGTGTGTATAATGTAACAGGTGAAAGAAATTCTGATTGAGGAGTCGAACGTACAGCCTGTTAACAGCCCAGTCACGGTCTGTGGTGATATTCATGGCCAGTTTCATGATCTAATGAAGCTTTTTCAGACTGGAGGTCATGTTCCCGAGACGAATTACATATTTATGGTACAGAGAGTTTTCTGTTTTTCGGTCTCTGGTATGGCAATCCATATGATGAATACAATCTTGATTTTGTTGTGGGAAATTCGCAGGGAGACTTTGTGGATAGAGGTTACAACAGCCTTGAAGTCTTTACTATTCTTTTGCTTCTTAAAGCTAGGTAAGTTGTTTCATAAATGTTCAAAAGACTCCTGTCATCATTGAATCTTTGCCTTTAACATGCTGTTGTTTGTGCATAGTGCCAAGTTCTTGTTTATTGACCAACTGATTTTGACAATTATTAATCTTTTCTTTGGAAACGCTTATTGAAATTATTGACCAATAACCTATTGCATTCAAAATTCCTAACAAGGACGTGATTGCTTCTCAAGCTTCTGTGTTTTAAGATTTTGGAAAGATACAGTACAATTGTTTTGGTTCTGACTGATAGAGGAGTGAAATATGTTCTCAGCCTCTCACACTATATGTATTAGTTTCCTTGAAAATGCTATTTGAGCTGTAAAATTCATTGCTCTTTTAAAACTATATCTTCTCCTTATGGGGATTTATTTATTTAACTTTCTTTGATGTTAGAATGAAATTGGTTTTTTGTTTCTTGTATTCATATGTAGATATCCAGCCCATATTACACTGTTGCGTGGAAATCATGAAAGTAGGCAGCTAACGCAGGTATGCTTTATTCTGTTCTACTAATATCTGTTACTGTTCTCTTCATACAGTTCCTTAGCAAGATTCTTTTGAAAAGTTTTGATTTTGTACATGTGGCAATGCCATGTCAGATGTAGACATGGGTGTTAGCTAAGATGCATTTTAGTTGAATCAAGTGTTGGAAAGCTAGTTTCAGAAGGTGCTTTATATGTACCAGTCTCCTTAGGTCTATTTTCATCCTGACATTGTTCTATCGCTTAGTTGATACATACGCTTTTAAGGAAGAAAGTTTTAGTGATAATTTTTTTTTTATCAATGCACTCCTGGCAAAACTTAATTAAGATTAAGCTTACAAGTGTATCTCTTGGTGCCATGAAATGCGTATTCCTCGAATCTGCAGAAAGTATGATCAAATATATATATACAGATTATATGTGTTACAAAGTTGGTATTTTTACATGTAAACAATTCCAGGAGCTGGATGAAGTATCATTTTTGTTGAGCTTGGATATCCCTTTGTTAAACAGAACTGTTAAATTGATATGCGAGGACATCCATAATAGAAATAAGTGATGGGGCTTGGTTACTGTTATCCAGCTCTTGGTTCCAGTGGAGATATATGATTCTAGTTTCACTTTCATATTACACTTTTAGTGAGGTCTTTTGTGCTGCTGGAAGGCACATTTAGAGTGCCACTTGTAGTGTTATTAAGATTCGCATCCCTATTTTTATGTTTTCCAGGTATATGGTTTCTATGACGAATGCCAAAGGAAGTACGGTAACGCGAATGCGTGGCGGTATTGCACAGATGTTTTTGACTATCTTACCCTGTCAGCTATTATAGATGGAACAGTAAGTAATTTCTTCAGGAACTTGGGTTGTCACATATGATAGCTGTATGCTATACTAAAATAATAAGTTTTTTGTCTAGGTTCTATGTGTTCATGGTGGACTTTCCCCAGATGTCCGGACAATTGATCAGGTTAAACTCTGCTTTTATTGCTTTTGACTTTCACCCATCAAGTGTGTTTCTGGCTCAGCATGTTATTAAGGTCATCCACTCACTTTAGATCTTATTGTGGGCTCTAGATAAGACTAATCGAGCGGAATTGTGAAATTCCTCATGAAGGGCCGTTTTGCGATCTTATGTGGAGTGATCCTGAAGATATTGAAACATGGGCTGTTAGTCCACGTGGAGCTGGTTGGCTCTTTGGATCGAGGGTTACCACTGAGGTATGCTTTTCTTCTTGGATAGTTGATTCAATTTTGTAGCTAATAAATTGAATTTAACGTCTCTGATATTTGATTTTGACTTCTTGTGCAGTTTAACCATATCAACAAGCTTGATCTAGTATGCCGCGCTCACCAGCTTGTACAAGAAGGTCTTAAGTACATGTTCCAAGATAAAGGCCTTGTGACTGTGAGTGTCCTCCTCCTTATGACTTGACCTTATTATGTTGAATATATGGAAGTATTACTCTGCTTGATGATGTTTCTTCCTTCTTCCTTTTTTTGATGCGAAGGTATGGTCTGCACCTAATTACTGCTACCGCTGTGGCAATGTCGCTTCTATATTGAGTTTCAATGACAACATGGTGAGCCATCTCTTTAATCTTTCCGATTGAATAATCTGATCCGCTATCTTCATGCATAGTATCCATGCCACCTTCTCTCAACACACGAGGGGATTCTATTGCTTCAGTGATTTTACACATTTCTTTTTGATATTCTGCGTTTTGAAAGTAATGCTTTAAGGAGACTAGAGAAAATTAGTTGTGTGCACTAGCATTTGCTTTGGCTATAGATTCTAGGTAACTGCATAGTCTGCATTGTGTAGTATCATTTGTTCTCCATTGATTCAAGTTCTTTGTGTATTGTGGATCCTCCAAAGGTTAATGATGAGATCCATGAAAAAATGCTTGCTTTTTCAGGAAAGGGAAGTGAAGTTCTTCACAGAGACAGAGGAGAACAATCAAATGAGAGGACCAAGGACTGGGGTTCCGTATTTCCTATGATGAAAGGAAGATTGACACTATTATATTCGGCCCCTTCCGTTGGAGTGATGATGATGATGAAGCCATTGCTACCATGGCAATATGTTCAGTCTGAAAAGGTTATATATGATGAATATATATATATATATATATTATCTACTGATGGGTTTCACTTACTTCCATTATTTTTGTCCTTTAGGTTACATTTTCCTTGTGAAATTCAAAAGTTACAACTTTGGTAATAGTTTTGGTAGTTTTCTGCTGCTGCTTTTTCTTTTCTCCAATATTTTTTTCTTTTTGTGTATGTTGTTCACTATACACTGTTTCGTTTGCTTCTTGTTGTTGTGAAGATTGACATTTAATTTTAAATAATTTAAACATCGTTACAAATGGAACACAATCGCCAAATCTATTTATGTCCAGCTTTTGCTGTGTTACTAAACAAATTAAATCCTTTCATGTCTAACATTTTCATAAGAACTTCAATAAAATCTATACTTTTAAAAAAAGTAAGAATCGTATAGATTATGAGAAGAAGTGGAGAAGCTGTTGTGTTTGATGAGAAATCAACGACTCAAAATCAATCAATATTGCTGAGTCATCGAATAAATCATAAGTCAATGTTTAGTCATTCTTTTACTTTCTTTTTTTTTGGTCGTCGTCATTCTTTTACTTAAAAATAATTAATCAAAGCTAATAAAAGGGTTGGGAAGAGACGAAAGAGAGTGATAGAGAGAAAATGGGTTCATCATCGTCTCCATCTCCACACGACGCCGTTCTAGAACAAGCCCGACCTTTCCTCCGAGGAGAGCTAGAGAAGATCGATCCCAAACTTCCGTCGTTAATCGCCGTTCTCAAAAGCGTCGGTGCCGGCGAGTGTTGGCACAAACACGGCAGCTTCCTAGATCACTTAATCGACATCTACAAAATCCTCAAGCTATGGAAAGCTCCTGAATCAGTCTGTCTCTGTGGTCTATTCCACTCTGCTTACTCCAATTCCTATGTCAATTTAGCCATTTTCGATCCTTCCACTGGCCGTGACGTCGTTCGTGGCCACGTCGGTGAATCCGCCGAGTCGCTGATCCATCTCTTCTGTGTTATCCCCAGACAAACCCTAATTCACGACGATCTTCTCTTTAAATACTCCGATCTTGAGCTCGTCGAGGGTCTTCGTTGCTCGGAGATTTCTTTGAGGAACGCTAAGGAGAAAGGGGTTTTCGATGGAGAGGAAGTGTGGAGGAAGAAGCTGAGTGGTTTGGTTCCTGAGGACGGCGTCGTTGTGAAGCATATCAAGACCGGTGATGAAATCGTTGTTTCGAGGAGAGTGTTTGGTGTTTTCTTGCTTATGACGATGGCGGATTTTAGTGATCAGCTTTTTGGGTTTCAAGATGAGTTGTTTTGTAACGATGATGGGAGGCTTGAGTTTAGAGGGAATAATGCGACTGCGTTGTGGCCTGGGAATGGGAAACCGGGTTTGTGGATGAATTCGAATTCGAGAATGGGTGCGATTTATAGTTTGATTGTGAGAGAAGAGGAGATTTTGATTGAGGAGAGGAGGAGGGCTTTGGGTGCTGGGTTTTTGGTGAGAAAGGAGAGAGATGAGGATTTAGAGCTTGTGGTGCCTCCAGTTTTCAACTTCTGCACTAAGGTATGATTCAAGTCCCCAAAAGTTGTAGTCTTTTTGATCTAGGTAGCTAAATTGGATTGTTTCGTGTCTTGATCATCGCATTGCTATCTCTTGGATTGTATCTTGTTTAATCTAAATTAGCCACACTTGTATAGAAATGATCATGTATCTAGTGAGCGAATTGGTTTCATGTCTAGACTTGGATTGTACTCCTTTGTGATCAAGAATTTCGTGTTTCTTGATAAGCTACAAATGTAATGGAACAGGTATTGGATGCAAAAGAGCAGATAGAAGCGAGGGATGTGTACTGGGAAGTTGTGAGCAGCGACACGAGCAAAGAAGGGTACTTGGAGAGAGCAGAGGAGATATTGTTGAAGTGTATTGAGAAGAACCCATTTGTGGGAGAGCCACATGTGTTGTTGAGTCAAGTGTATATGGGAAAGAAGAGATTCAAAGAGGCAGAGAGAGAGGCAGAGAAAGGGCTTCTTCTGCTATTGCAATGGGGAAGTCCTTGGGACAAGAGGATGTCATGGGAAGGTTGGATCGCTTGGGTTAGAGTTCTTCTCATGAAGTCACAGGACCAATCTTGGCCTGATGTTTCTTGGGGTATCTTGAACTTGGGTCTTGTGCGCTAAGATTGTTGTTAACGACTTCCACTTGCTTAGATGCAAAAAATAAGGTGTAATATTAAGGAATCGATGCATTTACATGAAGTTTTCTTGGGTTTGGTATGTGTGAATATTTTACTTCTATCCTCTCTAGCAAGTGTTCAAGAGCGGCTGCACTCATCGAAGATCTAAAGTAAGAGTAATTATTGGTTTTTCTTGATGATCCAAGCATCATGTCTTAAGAGATTCCTTTTCTTATGCTTTTAACAAGATCTACGACACCTTCTATGTAGCTTCCTCAAATAAAAAGCTTGTAATTTGGCATTATTGCAAACTCATAAGCGAGAGTAATTAAGTTGATGCACATGCTAGAAAAACATTACACAAAGAATCTCAAATTTGTGATCACTAAATCTTAATATATTAACAAATCAATTGTGTTGTTCCTCTGTAAGTATTTAATTACAGAAAATCAATGTAATCTACGGCTTCAACCTTCAAATTC
This sequence comes from Draba incana, assembly GCA_963576765.1. NCBI lineage: Eukaryota > Viridiplantae > Streptophyta > Magnoliopsida > Brassicales > Brassicaceae > Draba > Draba incana. Next base: position 27,471,910 of record OY755207.1, read on the forward strand.
AATATTTTTCATTTGGTTTGCGAAAGATTTAAAGATGAATTCAGTGATGGCAAAGAAGAACCTATGACATATTCTCCCAAAAATGACAAGAATACAAAGAGAAAGTCGTTGACATAACGAAAATATGTCGAACGTGAGAGGTCACACAAGCAAAGTGGGTTTGTGGCATTTGGTCTACAAAATATTACTTTCAAAGCTATCAACGGTAAGATGTAAATATGTATCGAGTGATGGGGAAGATGATAACTTGCAAATCGTATATGAATACAAGGTTCACTCTCTTCTTCTAGCACTTTGATTTTAAGTCCTTGCGATTTCTTCGTTATTGCTGCCTACTTTGTCTAACTTCGTCTTGGGTTTCGATTTAGATTGGTAGCTATTTCTCAAAAAAAAAAATAATAATAATAATAATAAAATTCAACTTAGGTTAGAAATAAACTTTCAAACAAAACTAAGTTGATTTTCAAGACATGTTTGAATTCTCATATGTAGTGATATGATGCACATGCTTTAGACAATTAGTATTGCCATTCTAACAAGAACAAAGAGGATGATAATCAACTACTCTTCACTTCAACTTAAGGCATCAAAAGTATTGGAACTTTGAGATACGAAAAGGAAGATATTTTCCCGCAGAGCTACCGTCACATCTCTTTTGAAAAAAGGGTTAGATCTTTCATTCCCAAACATACTTTCTCTTATTTGTGAAGATTAAAATTCCAGACAGATATGTTTGTATAATCAATCTCCTAATTCTATAATCGTAAACATGTATCTCTACGTTGTTACTCCGTACTTTGATGTTTTAAGATGAATGATGTTTGTAAATTAATTATCCCATCGAAGCAATTATTAGTCTTTATAGGTAAAATAATTGTTATTTTATTTTTCTTTACAAAATCCATGAGCATGTAAATGTTTTTTGCCAACCTATATTATTGACGTACTTAGAATTAAAGTGAATAAATTATTCATTTTTTTGAAAAACAATTCTGTGAGAAACTAAAATAAAATAATTTTTCTATAGTAATTTTTGGTTAATTCAGTTTGGTTTTGTATGATTCGAGTTTGGTTCGTATAATTTAGTATATATTATTCTATATATTTGGAAATTATATAATTTTGTTCGAGTTTGAATTAGTGAATTTTTCGGTTGGGTTTCGATATTTTATGAATATTTCACCATTAGAGAACAAACGTACATTCACACCATTTTTTTTATTTGATAATTTTGTTATCTAATAATTTCGACAATCTTACAGCAATATCTACATTTACATCTAATAATATCATGCATTTTAGACTTACAATTTTTGATAACGCATTACTTATTCTAATACATGTTTATGTTAAGTTTCACACACTATGTATAAACTTGTAGATTCAAGTATTAAAACACATCCTTGGACTTATTGGTATGATTATTGACTTCCTGTTCTCACTTTTGTATAGATACATATACATGTCCACTCCCCCTTCATGTGTGTTTGCAAAAATAGAGGGACCGGTTCGGGATCGTGTTAATTGTTATTTCAAGTTAAACACAGTTAGAATCGTTATCTGTGCTAAAGATTCTAAAGACAGTGAAAAATACTCTGTATTTTAATAGAGTAATGGTTATGGATTTTTCGAAGAGGGGCATTTTACAAAAATGCTCCATGTCTATGAGAATGGTTGAAACTTCTTTCTTCTTAATGAGAGCGGTCGTATACTCATTCCTCTCTTTGAGAATGATCATAATGTCTTTCCTATCTTCAAGAAGGGTCGTAGTCCCGAGCATTATGTCGGGATCTAATCAGAACTTACTCACCCCTTTGTCTCTTTGTGCGATATTTACAAGATCTATAGGAGCAATCAGACTCGTGTTGACGAATACCGGAGGTAGTGGTTCGTACTCAAAGTCAGAATTGAAATTGACTAAATTCAAGTTCTCCGACTTTGCCGTGAAGAATGCTTTGACGCATTTGAAGCTCGCTTCGAATTCACTGTCCATCATCTTGTGCGATGATCTATCCAATCTATGTTTTATTGCTTTCAACTTTGATTGTTGTAATTTCGAAGGATGTTTAATTCCCTTGTTTGAATGTTTGGAAGGTTAATTTAAAGAATCATTGTTGAAAAAAAAAATATATATCTAATTTTTGCTTACCAAATCAAATAAAGTGTGTTCCACCAAGTAATAAATGCAATTTGTGTGTAATTGACGGTGGGTTCTCATGCTTCTACTCTCAAAAGAGTACAATCATATCAATCCCGCGTGAAGACTACGTAAACGTAATGCACCTTTTTTGCTTGCGGGCACCCTTTTGTCAATTCTCCATAAACTTTTTTCCTTTGTTGTTTTCCTAATTACATTATCCCAGCTTGCCATTTACCAAATTCACCAAATAATTTATGTGTTAGTGAGAAAGCTAAGCTAATAAACAGGTTGATTATCAAGTAAGAAATATTAACAACAAACAAGACGAGAGCCACATGTATTTATTCGAAACGAATATTTGCTTTGCTGGGTCATCGAATAAAGACGAGAGCCACATGTATTTAGTCATCGTTTTTAGTTTTATTACTTAAACTAATTAATCTAAGCTAATAAAACAAGACAAGAGCAGCGTGGAAGAGATCAGATCGTAACAAGATAAGACTCAGAGAGATAGAATGGGTATTGGAGTGAACCGGCCTAACCAGACTAAATCATGATGGTTTAGATTAATTTACTTACTCGGTTATCTTAGCTTATATAAAGAGAAGTAATGTAACAAACATTTGAAAAGTTGAATAACAGAAATACATTTTCCACTTTCGATTCTGTTTCACTAACAATGGGTTCACAATCGTCGCCATCTCCACACGAATCCGTTCTTGAACTAGCCCGACCTTTTCTCCGAGGAGAGCTAGAGAAGATCGATCCCAAACTTCCGTCGTTGATCGCCGTCCTCAAAAACGTCGGTTCCGGCGAGTCTTGGCACAAAAATGGCAGCTTCCTAGATCACTTGGTCGGCATCTACAGGATCCTTAAGTTATGGAAAGCTCCTGAATCAGTCTGCCTCGGCGGTCTATTCCACGCTGCTTACAACTATTCCCATGTCAAAAAATTTGCCATTTTCGATTATTCCACTGACCGTGACGTCGTTCGTGACCATGTCGGTGAAGCCGCCGAGTCGCTGATCCATCTCTTTTGCGTTATCCCGAGACAGACTATGACTCACGACAATCTTCTCTTTAAATATTCCGATCTTGAGCTCGTCGAGGGTCTTCGTTGCTCGGAGATTTCTTTGAGGAACGCCAAGGAGAAAGGGGCTTTGGATGGAGAGGAACTGTGGAGGAATAAGCTGAATGGGTTAGTGCCTGAGGACGGCATCGTTGTGAAGCATATCATGACTGGTGATAAAATCGTTGTTTCGAGGAGAATGCTTGGGGTTTGCTTGCTCATGACGATGGCGGATTTTAGTGATCAGCTTTTTAGGTTTCAAGATGAGTTGTTTTGAAACAATGATGGGAAGCTTGAGTTTAGAGGGAGCAACGTGACTGCCTTGTGGCCTGGGAATGGGAAACCGGGATTGTGGATGAGTTCGATTTCGAGAATGGGAGCGCTTTACAGCTTGATTGTGAGAGAAGAGGAGATTTTGTTGGAGGAGAGGAGGAGGGCTTTGGGTGCTGGGTTTGTGGTGAGAAAGGAGAGAGATGAGGATACAGAGCTTGTGGTGCCTCCAGTTTTCGACTTCTGCACTAAGGTATGATTCAGATCCCCAAAAGTTGTAGTCTTTTTTTATCTAGTTAGCTAAATTGGTTATGTTTCATGTCATGATGGTTGTGTTGCCATGTCTTGGATTGTATCTTCTTTAACTTAGTAGGCTCTTGGTAGCCACACTTATATACAAATGATGATATACATGTATCTAGTTAGCTTATTGGTTTCATGTATAGATCATTGTATTGTCTTGGATTGTATCTCCTTTGGTGAAGGTGTGAAAGAACGTAGGCTCAAGAGTTTAAATTGTTATTAGGAATTTAGAATTTAGAGTCTTGGATTGTATCCCCAAAGTTGTATTTTTTTTTTATCATTATCTAGTTAGCTAAATTGGGTCTGTTTGATGTCTTGATCATCGTTGTGCTATGTCTTGGATTGTATCTTTTTTCATTTAGTAGTTTTTCTCAAATTTTTCTTGATATAGCTACACTTATATACAAATGAAGTTATACATTTTTTTTTTGGGTCAACACATGTATTTAGTTAGCTAATTGATTTCATGTCTAGATCATTGTATCGTACCTTCTTTGGTTAAGGGGTGTAAAACAACATGACTCAAGAGCTTCAGTTGTTATTAAGAATTTAGTTGAGGTCTTAGAGTTTCTTGATAGCTGTACATATAATGGAACAGGTGTTGGATGCAAAAGAGCAGATAGAAGCAAGGGAAATGTACTGGGAAGTTGTGAGCAGCGACACGAGCAAAGAAGGGTACTTAGAGAGATCAGAGGAGATATTGTTGAAGTGTATTGAGAAGAACTCATTTGTGGGAGAGCCACATGTGTTGCTGACTCAAGTATATTTGGGAAAGAAGAGATTCAAAGAGGCAGAGAGAGAGGCAGAGAAAGGGCTTCTTCTGCTATTGCAATGGGGAAGTCCTTGGGACAAGAGGATGTCATGGGAAGGTTGGATTTCTTGGGTTAGAATTCTTTTCATGAAGTCACAGGATCAATCTTGGCCTGATGATGCTAGGGGTATCATTGGCTTGGGTCCTGTGCGCTAAGATTTGAAGAATAAAATGTCCAAGTCAAATGTTAAGTCCGAGTCTTATGGGTTGTTTTGAAGTTGTTTACTTGTTTAGTGTTTGAATAAGTGTTCTATTCTTGTAGGAGACGTGAGTTGTGGTCAAAGTAGTTGTGATAGACTCCTCGTAAGGATCTATGCCCGAAGATCTCTTCGAATGGTTTTGGATGGTGCGGAATGATGAATGTGGATGAATTTTGAGATGGAAGATGAACGGATGATCGGAACTATGATGAACGAACGACGGGAATGGAATGAAGTGTACTTCACAAGAGAGATGAAAGTCTCTTGGACTACGAGGCTCGATCTAATCTTTGATATGACGCACAAAGAAGAGAAAGAGATGTGTTTGATATTACGCACAAACACGGTTTTTGATCAACGATTTAGAGAGAGTTTGATAATAAAAAGGTTGATGATCTTTATTCATGAGGATTGACCTCCTTATATAAGAAAGGGAGAGTGCTTGCATGTGCTTGCATGAAGAGACATGCAAGATCATGCAAACAACATAGAAAATAACAAAGCATTAAAGACAAGTTTGAAAGGTTTTCTCAAGTGTGAACACACTCACACTTAACATGCAAAAATCATAAGTAAAAATTAAAAATAAAGGATAAAATAAGTGGGCCACGAAAATCATCTTATTGGGCTTAAAGAAATGGCCTAAATCATGACAATGGGGCTATGAAAAAGTGTGCACACTTGCCTCATTAAAAACCTCTTTCGAAAAACCCAAAGGGAAAAACCGAAGAGAGGGAAAAAGAGTACAAGTCCGCACACCTCCCATCATCATCCTTCCTCGGCTCGAATCATAATCAAAGTGGTTTGACGAGCAACTAAAGGAAGTTGGCCGTTTAGACTCAACACAAGCATAGAGACGGCTTGGTTGAGTTGCCTTGTCCGTGACCTAGTCATCGGTCCACTCGGAATTTCTAATGCCTTAGCGTCTTCAAGAACCTCAACGTCTCCAAGTTGCTCCTCGGCTACACGTGGTTCCTTAGCTCCTTGTTCCAAGCTGGCCAGGGTTCTATCATGCCCTCCCTCTTCAAAAGGATTTGTCCTCAAATCCGAACCATCTTGGGGATCGAGTTGATATGCGTTGTGATTGATCCGCTTAAGTTTTTGAAGTGATTCATCGATTCCGGGTTCAAAACGGATTGGTTCTCCGAACTCAAAGATCCTCCTAGAATGATCATGAGGAATAGCATTTCTGAGCACAAGCTTGAGTTGATACTCGACTCCTCGGATTGGCGGCAAACCTACAAGTTTATCCTTTGAAAACACATGCTTATATTCCTGCAAAGATAGCTTAATCTTACTCGGCAAAGCCGGTCCAAGGTTAGTCGAAAAAGCGAGAGTTTCTTTAAAAATAATTAATAAACTATTTTTATGACTTTCCTTTGCCTTACTCTTGGTATCCATGTGAACGATTGGATTAGTGGATTTCTTTTGCATGATTAGTTGGTCTTGGTATATCTCACGGGGAGTCATAGGAATGAGAGTTGTCTTTCGGCCTTGGTGCTCATATGTGTGCCGATTAGTGAATCCATCATGGACTGCCTTTCGATCGGTTTGCCACGGACGCCCAAGTAATATATGACTAGCATCCATAGGAAGGAGATCACATATCACCTCATCTTCGTACTTACCAATTGAGTATGACACCTTGACTTGTTCATTCACGGTCATCTCACCCGTATCATTAAGCCATTGAAGTGAGTATGGTTTCGGATGTTTAAGCACTTCCAAACCTAGATCTCAACCATAGTCCTACTAGCCACTTTAGTACAACTCCCATTATCGATAATTAAACTACATACCTTGGTTTTGACTAGACATCTCGAATGAAAAAGATTCTCTCTTTGCGCTTGTTCCTCGGGTTTGGTTAAGACACTTAGCGATCTCCTAGCCATTAAAAGTTCTCCTTGAACGGCAGTTTCTATACCGTCTTCAACCAACTCATTATTCGATTTCTCCTCCTCGGACTCGATATCTCCATTTTTCCGAAGTATCATAATCCTTTTGTTCGAACATTCACTTGCGTAGTGACCAAGTCCTTGACACTTGTAACATCGGATGTCTCTTGCTCTTGAAACTTCCTTAGCCTTTCCTTTAAGGTCTAAGTCCGCTGGTTTTGGCTTGACAAACGGCTTGAATTCCCTTTGAGAACCAGACCTTTCTTCCCTTGGATAGCTAGATTTTTCCGAAGCAAAATCAGTCTTAGATGATCCGGAACTAGACCTTGAACCTCTCCTCTTGATTTGTTTCTCGAACATTACGGCCATGTGGAACATCTCTTCGATTTCCAAATAATGTTGAGTTTCTAACCGATCTTGGATCTCGCGGTTAAGACCTCCCATGAACCGAGACATAAGGGTTTCACGATCCTCCCGAATGTCGGCCCTTAGCAACAAGGTTTCCATCTCCTTGTAGTATTCCTCTACGGTCTTAGATCCTTGGACCAAATTCCTCAACTTTTGGTGAAGCTCGCGATGATAGCAACTCGGAATAAATCGTCTCCTCATGACGGCTTTCAATTGATTCCAAGTTTCTATGGGGTTTTCGCCGGCACGTCTCCGAGTAGTCACGAGTTGGTCCCACCAACTAAGCGCATAATCGTAAATTCGGTGACCGCGACTTTAACCTTAACGTCCGCCGTGTATTCCCTACAAACAAACACGAGTTCAATTTTCTTTTCCCATTCTAAATAAGCATTGGGATTATTAGTCCCATGAAAAGAAGGGATAGAGATTTTTAATCCGCCAAGAAGATCTCTTGGAGCGGGTTGTATTCGTTCGCGTCGTCGGCTTCTTTGACTTCCGTGAGAGGAAGTATGGCTATAGTAAGCCCGGGCCTCTTCGTCTTCTTCCCTTATCTCACGTTGCGGCCTCACTTGTGGTGGTATAGGATGTTGAACCGGGGCCAGATTGGGTTGAGGAAGGCGAAGGGTCGCAAGTTGTTCCGTAAGGATCCTTGTGACGGTTGCTTCAATTGTTTCCACGAGTTTCTTTTGAGCAATCGAGGAGGCTGATTCTTCTTCTTCACTAGAACTCACCATTGTTCCTGAAAAATCAAGAAAAACTCACAAGTAAAAAGAACTTTTGAAAGATCTAATCAAAACTAGATTTAGAACATGAAAGATCAGTTTTGACACAGTGACAATATCGATCAAAATAAAATATGAAAGTTCGTTCAAAAATTCTTCAATTATTTTTATAAAAAACTAGACTCGTTTTAGGTTCAGATTCAATTGATTTCACAATTTTAGGATGAGTCAAATTTTTATGAAAAAGTTTTAAACACAGATCTACAATCTGGAAAAATTCAGAACGAGTTTTAGATAGATAAAACCTTATACGAAGTAGCCTGATACCACTTGATAGACTCCTCGTAAGGATCTATGCCCGAAGATCTCTTCGAATGGTTTTGGATGGTGCGGAATGATGAATGTGGATGAATTTTGAGATGGAAGATGAACGGATGATCGGAACTATGATGAACGAACGACGGGAATGGAATGAAGTGTACTTCACAAGAGAGATGAAAGTCTCTTGGACTACGAGGCTCGATCTAATCTTTGATATGACGCACAAAGAAGAGAAAGAGATGTGTTTGATATTACGCACAAACACGGTTTTTGATCAACGATTTAGAGAGAGTTTGATAATAAAAAGGTTGATGATCTTTATTCATGAGGATTGACCTCCTTATATAAGAAAGGGAGAGTGCTTGCATGAAGAGACATGCAAGATCATGCAAACAACATAGAAAATAACAAAACATTAAAGACAAGTTTGAAAGGTTTTCTCAAGTGTGAACACACTCACACTTAACATGCAAAAATCATAAGTAAAAATTAAAAATAAAGGATAAAATAAGTGGGTCACGAAAATCATCTTATTGGGCTTAAAGAAATGGCCTAAATCATGACAATGGGGCTATGAAAAAGTGTGCACACTTGCCTCATTAAAAACCTCTTTCGAAAAACCCAAAGGGAAAAACCGAAGAGAGGGAAAAAGAGTACAAGTCCGCACACCTCCCATCATCATCCTTCCTCGGCTCGAATCATAACCAAAGTGGTTTGACGAGCAACTAAAAGAAGTTGGCCGTTTAGACTCAACACAAGCATAGAGACGGCTTGGTTGAGTTGCCTTGTCCGTGACCTAGTCATCGGTCCACTCGGAATTTCTAATGCCTTAGCGTCTTCAAGAACCTCAACGTCTCCAAGTTGCTCCTCGGCTACACGTGGTTCCTTAGCTCCTTGTTCCAAACTGGCCAGGGTTCTATCAAGTTGGAGTCTCTTGTTCTTATTCTTCTATTTAAGCAAGTCGAGTCTGTTGTTCTTATTCTTCTATTTAAGCAAGTCGAATCTGTAGTTTCAATTATCACTTTTAATAAAACAAATTCAATTCAGTATTCTCTCTAGATTGAATAAGATTGTTGTTTACGACTTCCACTTGCTTAGATGCAAAAATAAGGTGTAATAAAAGATTTGATAATGGAATTGATGCATTTACATGAAGTTTTCTTACCTTTGGAATATTCGACCTTTTGGTCACATTTGAACCATAAGAAATTTCATTTTCGACGATAACTCTCCTTGATATAGCACATAGGATCATGGTAAATTTGAGCCAGTAGACATTATTTAGACTCATTGTATTTGACAGATATGCATTTGGTGTAGAGGAGGTGTTTTCACTCTTTATTATTATCTTCGGGTTTTGCAACAGCAAAAGGAGTTTGCTATAAATGACTCGACAACAAATACTAAAGAATCGAACCAAAGTAACATTTGCGGTAATTTGATAGAGCATATTTCTCATTAAAATCATCCAAGTCTCCATTAGTACAAGAATGTCGTACAGATTCATCATTCACTCAATTCAAAAAACTATGTCGTAAGCAGTTTTCTGACGAACATCTTCAAGTCCCAAGAAACTAGTACCTATTTTCGTATCCTAAAAACTAGAAAATTTACATTTTACACTGTATATATTTTTTTTAATTGCATGTGTCATTTCTCTTAATTAACTTGGTTTAATTATTTGTTTGCTAATTAAATGGTTCTTAAGCCTACTTAGAGGTAAATTTATAGGTTCTAGGGAATCCGGTTTAAGATAAAGAGAAAACCGGATTAAACCGACATTGGGTCAATTACAAAACCCTTGCAAAACCAAAAACCCAAAAAAGACTCGCCTCCAAACCTGAAGAAAACCCTCACTCGTCTTCCTCTTCTTCCTATTTCTTCTACTCTCGCCGTAAAGCTTTCCCCAAATCGGTAACGGCGGCGATGGCGGATCTTTTCCCACCTCTTGCGACGGCACAATTCGATGCCCAGACTAAAGCCGATGAGAAAGTCGATTACGCCAACCTCCCTTGTCCTGTTCCCTATGACGAACTCCACCGCGAAGCTTTCAGTTTAGTATACTTTTCCGATCTAGCTTTTTTTTCTTTCCCGATTTAGCTTCACTGTAGCTTTTTGAATTCCTCGATATCTCAATCTGTGAATTTATTGATCTGTGTGCTCGAAACGAAAAATCTGGAGAATAGATGAGTGTGGCTTGAGTGCATTGTATTGTTGTATTTGAGATTCAGGTCTCTTTTGATCTTATTGAGCAAGGTCGATCACTTTAGGGTACCAATTGCTTTCTCCACCAAGTGTTCAAGGTCTTACGAGATTTACAAACAGTGGAAACAGTATAGTATGGTTTAGATTGTTCAATTTATCCGGATTTTATTCGTTTCAATGAGTTTGGCTGCTTCAAATTTTTTTCATTTGGTAGTCCAGGAAACTAGATGACAAGGGCTTGTAGCTATATGAAATTCTTTGTAGCTGCTCCAAATCCTTCAAAACCATAATGCTTTCTTTTAACGTTTTAGTCGCATAGAAATCGTGAATAGCTCTCCCAATGGTTTCTTAATCAGGTTTAGAATTTTTTTCCCTTTGGTTATTGACTGGTTTGATTATGCTTTGCAGTGTCTTTAAAGACAGACAATTTTGAGGGTTTACGCTTCGACTTTAGCAAGGCTTTGAATCAAAAGTTTTCTCTCACTCACAGGTATTAAGATTATCTTTACAGTACTTAGTAAAAGACATACTTTTATTTGGATTTCTCATTGAAGCTTGTATATCGATGTTTCAAACAGTGTAATGATGGGGCCAACCGAAGTTCCTTCTCAGTCATCTGAAACAATCAAAATTCCAACAGCCCATTATGAGTTTGGTGCCAATTATTTTGACCCAAAGGTAGTATTTGTAGTTATCAATTTGTTACGTATTCTTATGAGCCATCAAAAAGATGTGAAAATGACAAAAAAAATAATTGCAGTTGATGCTTATTGGAAGGGTTATGACCGATGGTAGGCTAAATGCGAGAGTGAGAGCCGATTTAACTGATAAGTGGATGGTGAAGGTACAGGCTCAGGTAAGTGCTGCAACTGGAGAAAATATGCTTGTTCTATCTTGATATTACATTCATTCTGTAATCTTGTGTTTATCATCTTTGTTTACTTTCTTTGTTAGCTGGCAAATGAGGCACATATGTCGCAAGCAAATTTCAACTTTGATTACATGGTAAGGAAAATTCTCTTTATTTGATGCACCTTTTGATGATATTTAGTTCATCTGAGTTTTCTTTAATCGTGTAGGGATCAGACTACAGAGCCCAACTTCAACTTGGGGGTAATGCCCTGATTGGAGCAACCTATATCCAGGTAAATTAGTCTGTTGGCCCTTGTTACAGCTGCAATTTTGTTGATCTTTCTGTGTGAAGTCCTTTAGCCACTCTGAATGTATGATCTCCTGCAGTTTCCTTCATTCATCTAGCTGTAATGTAGGATGAGATATTCATAAGTCGTTCTATTCAACTTTGTGATTAGGCCATACTTAGGTTATGTGGTTATAGTAAAAGTTGTCTTTTTATTTGTGGACAATTTTTCTTTTGATCTGTAATAGTTAACTTTCTAGTATAGTATAGATGAGATTCTTGCTAATTGTCTGTATATTTTCTCTCTATATTCACTGGAGTTTCATAATTTTTTGTGCAGAGTGTAACACCCCGTCTATGTTTGGGTGGTGAGGTTTTCTGGGCTGGTGTGCCTCGAAAGTCGGGTATAGGTTATGCTGGAAGATACGAGACTGATAAGATGGTAATGCTTATCCTCAGTCAATATGTTAGGCATCGTGCAGTTTGTTTTAATACTTATTCTGACTACTTCTCTTTTCAAGCTCTCTCCCACCTTTTATTTTACTATATCAATTCTGCTTCACAAACTCAACTCGTAGAAATGTGTCGGATTCTATATTGGTGAACACTTTTTCTCATGTTTGTTTACCTATCATATTAAGAACTTTTCTTTGTCAACAGGTGGCCTCAGGGCAAGTTGCTAGCACTGGTGTTGTGCTTATGAACTATGTTCAGAAGATTTCAGATAAGGTATTCTTTCTTTCTTATATTATATTGGATCTTAAATCCTTATAGAATATAGAGATAAATCATCATGACTCATTCATTTATGTTCTTCTCATAACCAGGTTTCACTCGCCACTGATTTCATGTACAACTACTTTTCAAGAGATGTGACTGCCAGTGTTGGGTATGACTACATGCTTAGACAGGTAATACCACCTTGTATTCGGTGATTTTAGTTGAATTGAAAACAAGCAACAAACGCTTTCTAAATCCGTGTTAATCAATAATAATGTGGGTATTGTTTCAGTCTCGTATTCGAGGAAAGATTGACTCCAATGGTGTTACATCCGCTCTCCTTGAAGAAAGATTGAGTATGGGACTCACTTTTCTTCTATCTGCAGAGGTAAACTACTCGAAAATTTCCTGCTCTTGTATGAATATTAAAACGATGATTCTCGTTTTTAAACTCTGATTCGTTTTGTTTCTCCCAGTTGGACCATAAGAAGAAGGACTACAAGTTTGGCTTTGGTTTAACTGTGGGTTGATAAGAAACCGCAAATAAAGCCGCACGCAATTAGCCTGGCTCTACACATACACAGGGCAGATTGCAGCAGCGGTTTCAGCTGCCAGAGTCGGTTACATTTATTCTATTTCCCTCCAAGATTTCAGTTTAGGCTTTTTTCATCCATCGGCTAAGTTTGGTAGCTAAAAAACAAAAACAAAGGTAATGTTGTGTGGTTATTTGAGGTTTAGGATTTGAGGAGGTTTTGATTTTACTTCCTTGCTACAAAACTTTGCCCAGAGATGTACCATTTCCTTTGCATTATAAAATAACGAATTTTTGCAAATTTAAAAATTAATTGAGAAGATGCGAAACAATCTGGTTGGCTTTTTTGGGTTCGAATAAGAAAAAACACTAGTAGAACATCAACGTATCTTCGTTTAGATGTTTGCTTTGAGATGTGAGTGAATATAAATTGAGACGAGTGACGTCATTTTTTTAACATAGAGAAAATGTAATCATCAAGTAAAATAAATAAAAAACTCACCCGGTTTGCAAAAGTGGTATTGAATATAAAATGTGAAAGCTCCGGAGAGAGTTAGAGTGTTCTTATGGCTTGTTGGGAATTAGGCATTAATGACGAACCAAGAGTGTTTTTGAAGACGCATTAGTGATACAGAGGTGAGTCCGGTTTGCAAAAGTGGTATTGAATCGATTATTCATATTGTCTGGCTATGCGAGGAATTTGGTCTCGATTAGTTCCAAATGGAAAGAAGCAAGCTTTCTTTACTCAATCTGTTCTTGTCTAATCCATCTTTCTCCACATCATCTTCATCAACAACTAACGAGCTTGATCAAGCTATCATCTTTACAGCTTGCATGTTCATGTTAAATTTATTCTATTTCCCTCCAAGAATTCAGTTTAGGCTTCTTTCATCGGCTAAGTTTGGTAGTTAAAAACAAAACCAAAGGTAATGCTGTGTTGTTATTTGAGTTTAGAATTTGGCTCCAAGATCATCAAAAAAGGAAATGCAAAGGAGGTTTTGTTTTACTTCCTTGCTGCAAACTTTGCCCAGAGGTGTACCATTTGTTCCTTTCCTTTACATTAAAAAATAACGAATTCTTTTTTGCTCGTTCATTTTCTATATGTATAATTTTCGAAAATATATATTTTATTTTTTTACATCAAATTAAAATTGACTGAGAAAATAAGAAAAAATTCGTTAGTTTTTCAGGTTCAATTTACTAGAGGAAATTATGTAGTCTTTCATCAATTTACTTTGCGTCTAAATATTGTTTTGGGCCGAGAAGATCATTATCGGCCGAGTTAATTGTGTTTCACTTTCACCGTTGTTTCTATTTTCTTTTTCTTACAATGAAAATGAATTTAAAGAAAAAAACCATCCATCCCGTCAAATCGTCACTTTCACCGTCCAAACAGCCAACCGTTGCGTTGCGACTGAGAAGAAAAAAAACCCTATCAACAGTGTGGCTTCTTTCTTCTCCAACTCGCTTCTTCCCTGGTACTCATTCTCCATATCCTTTTTTCCGATTCCCCATCTTCTTTCCTCTGTTTGTTGTTTACTCTTTTACCTCATCGCTTAGGGTTTTACAAATCGAAATCGGGGTTTTGATTTCTAATATCCCGCCATTGTAAGGTCTCGTGTCCTTTTGATTTTTCTGGGCTGCGAAAATGGCGATTTGTTTCGTTTTGATCTTCATTTCGTGAATAATGCCATATATCATGTCCTTGTTGATACTGAATGTTGATTTTGTAGCTTAGTTTGTACTGATTTTGAGTCGTTTCGTTAAATTTCAATGTAAATTTTCGAATGGTAGGGTGTATATAGCTCCAGCTTTGTAATCGTTGTATTTGGAGAAGAATAACACCATTTTTATTTTATTTCTGAAGGCTGATTCGATTTATTAGAAGCTCGAGTGCTGATTCTTCTGAAGAGAGTGACGACGAAGGAGATCTTATGATGGATTCTGCTATTGAAATTAGTTCAAGTAGTGATGATGACGAGGTATCAGAGCCCATTAGGGAAGAAACTAGAACCAGGAGGAATCCTTCATGGCTCGAGGGTATAGTTTCTGCTATATCTTTGTCAGTTTCTGTCTGTCTCGTGGTGCTTGTTAGTTTAGAGGCTTTATGGACTAAATGGCTATGGTGTTGCGTTTTTTTTTTGGTTGCAGGAAGGATTAACTATCGTCAAAGGGGTTCCTCTGCGGGGAATAGTCTTGCTAAATCTGCGCATACAAGTAATGCTTCTCGTACTGGGGCCTCTATGGGGAATAGTCCTGCTAAATCTGGGCATACAAGTAATGCTTCTCGCATTGGGGCCTCTAGTTACACCTCTCGGCCAGATGACTCTAAGCAGTTTACAGGGAATGCGAACGTTGTTAACTCTAGAATATCCAATGCCTCTGGTGTAGATAATGAGAAGCTGTCTTCTGAACAAGCTCCTAAAAGAACCCTTCCATCATCTTTTGATTTGACTCCTCTTCCTTCCAGAAGTGCTAACAGTATAAGTAGTGGAAACAAGAGTCGCTTTGGTGCGGATTATAGGAGTCCGGCTGTGTCAGCTGTAGGAGGCAACAAGAGTAACTTTGGTGAACGTTTCAGTGGAGCTCATACTGAGATAGGAATTCAGCGTGGCGTTAATGGGGTTAGGATCCTGCCTCCATCTCTGACGCATGGACCTTCTGCTTCTCCCTTGCATTATGCTGGTACAAGTGTTCCAATGCACAGGAGTGGCATTGGTGAAGAGAGGAATCCTGAGAACTCTGAGAGACTGATCTATCAGGCTGCACTACAGGTATTCATCCTCATCTCAATCTTCTCTTTTTAATGGACTCTAACATTTAATTGTTCTTTTGTGCTTGCATGTCTCGTGCCCCTTGTACCAGCTTTACAGTTTTATAGCGCTTTTAAATATCTTGATATGATTGTAATATTGAATATGGAGCAATCAAAAAAATTTATACTCTAAAATTGGCTCATTTCGTTTGGTTAAATTTTCAGAGATTCATGTGCCATTCAACGTTTTATCAGGATTTTGATGTCTCAATGATACTTGAGTCATACTACCATGTTAAATCTATTCAATTTTAGACTGAGTATCTTAATCATGCAATGAGCTGCATTCTTTTTCTTCATGTTTTTGAAATAATGATAATTTCGACCAGTGATTTGATGTGTAGCATTCGTTTTGATTTTACGCTGGTGCATTATATTTATGCGGAGAGCTCGTTGTTGTTCCATAATCAACGTAATATTAAATGGCATGTTAAGTGCAATTTTGATAAGCAATTTTATCCTGCAGGATCTGAATCAACCCAAGAACGAAGTCGATCTACTTGCTGGTACTCTTTCAGTTCCTCTTATGAGGCATCAGGTATTGTCATGTTTTAATATACCATTTATGGGCCTTTGAAATTTGTCGGTGTGCTAAATACTATTGCTTTTCAGAAAATTGCATTGGCATGGATGTTTCAGAAGGAAATCACCAGGTTGCCCTGTGCGGGAGGGATATTAGCAGATGATCAGGTTACATTTCATTAATTTCTTGCCCATAAATTGTGATTTTGTTACATGGATGTTGCCCTCAAACTATGTAAACTTATTCTGCAGGGACTTGGTAAGACAGTCTCGACAATTGCTCTTATCCTTAAGCAAAAATATGAGTCACAATTGATGTCCGAAAATGCAAGCAAGCAAGAAGCTGAAGCATTGGTCTTGGATGATGATGATGAGTCAGAAAATACAAAGCATGAAAGTGATAGTAATGTCAAAACAGAGCTCAAGGCTTCAAGCAGCAGTGAGAGCACGGTTCTGAGTGCTGGTTGTAATGATGAGAATGGCAGATCAGATATGGAGAAAGCCAAAGGTAAAAAAGTGAGTACTTCAACACGAGCATTCAAGAGTAAGAGACCAGCTGCTGGTACATTAATTGTCTGTCCAGCGAGTGTTGTAAGGCAGTGGGAAAGAGAACTTGATGAGAAGGTTTCTGATGAATGTAAACTTTCTGTTTTAGTCTACCATGGTGGTAATAGGACCAAAGATGCTGTTGAGTTAGCCAAATATGATGTGGTTGTGACAACTTACGCCATTGTTTCTAGTGAAGTTCCCAAACAGCCCTTGGTGGATGACGATGAGAACGATGAAAAGAATACTGAAAAACATGGTCTCTCCTCTGGCGTCTCCAACCAAAAGAAACGGAAATTTGCGGAGGATGCCAGTAAGAAGAGTAAGAAAAAAAGTAAAAAATGCATTGACGATTCTTCTTTTGACCCTGAATGTGGTACTCTAGCAAGAGTAGTGTGGTTCAGAATAGTACTTGATGAAGCTCAGACAATCAAGAATCACAGAACACAAGTGGCAAGATCTTGTTACACTCTTCGAGCCAAATGGAGGTGGTGTTTGTCTGGAACGCCAATACAAAATACGATTGATGATTTATATAGCTATTTCAGGTTTCTTAAATATGATCCGTATGCTGTGTACAAGTCCTTTTGCATTACACTTAAGTATCCAATTTCCAAAAATTCTCTTCATGGTTATAAGAAGCTTCAAGCTGTTCTAAAGGCTGTAATGCTTCGCCGTACCAAAGGTACTCTGATCATCTCTCTACTCTCTTAGATTTTTCGTTGTCTGATTTATGTTGATCAGGAATCCAAAATCCGATTACCATTATTCTATGTTATCTTGACACTTTCTGTTTTTTATCGGTTTAATGAATGTACCTGATAGTTTATTGACGCTTTTACCTGAGTTTAGCTCTCCAGTCAAGTGGTTAAAGAAATATAAAATTTTCATTTCATTTGTGCATTTTCCTTTCCATTTGTATCTGTTCGTTTTATGTTTGATGGTAGATTTTTAAGTTTTCTTTTTTTTGCTCTTAGGTTGTTCGTATGTAGCTTTGATGGTTTCTGCTAAATATCCTCTGTTCTGCTATCTAGGAACATTGCTTGATGGACAACCTATAATTAATCTTCCTCCAAAGAAAGTCAATTTGAGCAAGGTGGACTTTTCAGTGGAGGAGCGGTCTTTCTACAGAAAGCTTGAAGCGGCTTCACAATCACAATTCAAGGTTCTTCTTTTTGTCCCCCACAAATTATCAGTTCATACTTGGTTTAAAATTGATGTGCATTTTGTTGGAAAAGAAGATACATCTATAGCAACTCATGCTTTATAAATGTGACCTTGTACCTGATAAGATGATATTTCATTTTCTCTGCAGGCCTATGCTGCTGCAGGAACTTTGAGGCAAAACTATGCTAATATTCTTCTGATGCTTTTGCGACTACGCCAAGCTTGTGATCACCCACAGTTAGTTAAAGGATATAACTCAGACCCTGTTGGAAAAGAATCAGAAGAAGCAGTCAAAAGACTCCCTAGAGAGGCTCGAATCAACCTGCTCAAACGCTTAGAGTCATCATCTGCCATCTGCTGTGACTGTAATGTAAGTGCAGAGTAATTGAGAGCTAGGAAGAGCATGTCCTCAAGCTCATGATTGTCTAGTACTTGGGCTAGGTTTGACAGTATTTACTCTTATTATTCTGTTACCTGTTTATCTGCAGGATCCACCAGAAAACCCTGTTGTTACGTTTTGTGGGCATGTATTTTGCTATCCGTGTGTTTCAGAATATATTACCGGGGATGAGAACATGTGTCCTGTACGGAGATGCAGAGAACAGCTTGGGCGTGATGTTGTTTTCTCTGAATCTGCTCTTAGAAATTGTACCACTGATGATTTAGGCTGCAGTTCTTCTCAGAATATTGGTCTCGATAAATCATTTTTTCTAAAAAATGAATTTTGTTCATCAAAGATCAAAGCTGTCCTCGATATCCTGCAGTCTCTTTCCAAACAAAGCAGTCCAGACGATGTTACCATTGTAGAGCCAATGAGCTTTCACTCATCTTCACCTCGCCAGGAGACAATAAAGACGATAGTATTCTCTCAGTGGACTGGTATGCTTGACTTAATTGAGATGTGGTTTGATGAGAATCTTATAGAATTCAGAAGGTTAGATGGTACAATGAGTCTAGGAGCAAGAGACAGGGCTGTAAAAGAATTCAGCAATGATCCAGATGTAAGTGATGTGGATATTTCAAAATAAGTTTACTACTCATTTCTCTGAAACATCCATTATTGATCATGAAGCTCCCTCTAAACAGTGCAACCTTTATTACAGGTTAAGGTGATGCTGATGTCTCTGAAAGCTGGAAACCTTGGGTTGAATATGGTAGCTGCATGTCATGTTATTCTTCTTGATCTGTGGTGGAATCCAACAACCGAAGATCAAGCTATTGATCGTGCACATCGTATTGGACAAACTCGGCCAGTTACTGTAACTCGGATTACTATAAAAGATACCATTGAAGATAGAATATTGAAACTACAGGTATTCTTCGCAATCTATCAGCTCGTTCTGGGTCTAGATATGATGATGTTCCTTTGTTTCCATTTCAGATTAGCTCTCGTAATTTTTTAGCTAAATATTAAATAGATTTTTGTGCTGGAAATATGAGGGTTAAAGAATTTTGTCAAAATCCAGTTTAACATTTTCCATTTAAATTTTTTTTATCAGGAAGAGAAAAGGAAAGTGGTTGCATCTGCATTTGGTGAAGAACATGGTGGAAGCTCTGCGACACGACTGACAGTAGACGATCTCAAATTTCTGTTCAGGGTGTAGAGTACTCGTTGCTCTAGAAGCCTTCCAACCGCTGCTTGAACTAGGTTGTATAGTACAATATATGGGAGACTATGCCCAGAATTTTGATCAGGAAGGAACCTCTAGCTGCATTTGTAATTGAATTACAATATTGTGGCTCTCCTAGGACTTGGTGTTTTGATTTTGTGAGGTTTGAAACCTGTCTAGGTCTTTTGTGTTTCGGAGGTGCATCACTTGATGCCCATATGCATATAACTAAGTCGGTTCATGGTATATACCATGTAGGAGTTTAACCTTATAAATCTAAAAGATCTATTGCTGGATAATCGATATGTTTGGCAGTTGGCCCTGCTATATTATGCCGATCCAAGCATTTTTTCCAGATTGGAGTAATGGACTAGGCCGGCCTTGGTTTGCCATTACTCGCTCCTATCTTTCAGCTAGATGAAATGAGAAAACGTTTGTTTTTGAAGTGGGAGATACACTTATAGGATGGTTTAGAAGCTAAAAACTCACACCATTTTAGTTGGGAGATTAGGGAAGATATCAATGTTGTAAATGACTGATTAGTGAGAGGCCAGGTTATATATACACACCCGCTAGAGAAATAAGAAAACATGAGTGGAAACTGGAAAGAAAGTGAAAGTTTGGTAGTGTGTAAGAAACAGTATTGGTTTTTCAAGATGATGAATCATTAGTATTTCTCTTTTCTATTTTTTACCAGAAGCTTTTTATGTATTTATTTTGATTGGGGTTAGTTTTTTCACCAGAGGTTGATGATAATTATGATTCAATGCACGTGCTTCTCGTCGGTTAGTGGTCTCTGCTCATTTTCATGTTTTTGTTTTCTTTATCCAAGTTACAGTGTGAAATGAATTGACTGTGTTTTGTTAAATTTTCAATGTATCCAAATATCATCAAAATGAAAATAAGGTCAAATAAACGAAGAAAGAGAACAAAATTATTCTGACATATTTAAAGGTACATTTCTTCTGGGCCTTTTCTCATCCATGAATCAACTAGAATGGGTCCTGGGTTTTGAATCTGTTGTAATTATCATGAAACCCACTTATAGATTATTTTCTTTTTCTTTTTCTTTCTAACGAACTGTGAAAATGTTCACAGGAAAGTAATGAAGTGAGGTTATATATCCCAAGTGATTCACGATTGTGACTAGAGATTATTAAGTTGCTTTAAATGATTCCATTTTCACTTTTTAAAAATAAATTTCCAGCTTTTGTGGGTCTATCTCGCTCAGGTACTCAACACTGTACAAATAAAGACTGGCACGAGATAATTTTGCCCATTAGGCCTGCTTCTTTCTACTCTCTGCCAAACCAAAATTCATTACAAAACTTTTTTACTAAATACATATCAAATTATGTGGAATTCTCAGAAACTAAGGGTTTATGAATTTTATAAGTTTAAATTTTCTTCTCAGAGCATGTGATGCTAACTGTTTAGTAAATCATATTTACTGTAACGTTAACTTTGGTCAATAGAAAAGGTTCATTCCCCAATGTATTCACGCTTCACCACAAAAGTGTTTACCAATTTTTTAACCTTTTTCCCTGTGTATTACGCTTTTTTGACTTGGTGGTCTATATGTTGGGGTCACTCCATTTATATCACAAATCGAACTGTAATCCAAACTTATAGATTCGTCAATCAAAAGACAAATTTGGTCAAAACATATACATTTTTAGTACTCTCTATACTAATTACCATTACACTTATTAAAACTCAAATCAAGCTAATAAATAAGACAGATACATATATAATAGTTTGAGACAAAAGTTTTTTTTTTTACTTACTAACAAACAAAAATCGTAATTTTTTATCTTGTTTTTTTTTTTTTGTTAAACGCTAGCAAACGTTGGGACCAAATCCAACAAAGCCATTGGCTCCGTCGAAAGATACTTGAATCCCTTCTTGTTGTATGTTCCCTATTATCGACAAACCCGTCGGAGCCGCCGCAAACGCGAAACAGTACGTTCCAGAATCGTCTACCGGCATCAAAAAATTCCTTGCTGGTAGTGTCAAAACCGGACCTTCCGAGAAGTAAAATGACACGGTCGGTACTCGGACCGAGACAAACCCGGACAGGTCATAACACGTGTCAAATATCGATACGCCGGAAGCTCGCGGCAAATTCGCGGTCTGCGACTTGAATCCATCGCGGAAAGCCGTGTAAGCCGCCGTAGGAAGTCTTGTAACGGCGGTTCCGGTATCCATAACCACTCCACCATCTCCGGTTTCGGTCAGGTCGAAAACAGCGTCGGGCAAAGTAATCCGGACGCCGCCGACCCCAAGGCCCGTGAGCCCAACGTAGTAGAAACTCGGAGCCCGCGGGTTCCGAACCAAAGGGACCCACGAGGCTCCAACGGGCAAAGCTTCCCGCCCGAATACCAATGAACCGGTCGACTCAGTACCGCGACTCACTAAACAATAACCGAACGCACCGCCGGTTTGACCGCTCAATTGACCAACAAACGACATTGAACCGCCTCCGATACCTAATAACCCAGCGGCTCCGATAAACATTCCTCTGTTCCGGTGACCGCATCCCATAGCGACGTTCCGAACCACCGTCCGGCCAAACGTAAGCGTTTCAAGCGCTAATGTCCCTTTCGTGTAAGACCCATCTCCGTACATAACCTCGTAGCGACACCCACCGGAGTGGCAGCCGGAGTTTTCGATCCGGTCACAAACGGAAGAGCCACAAGAGACTCCAGTATAAGACCCGGATTTAGCCGGGTCAAAAACCGGGTCGGATTGTTTGTAACAGAGCTTACAAGGCTGACATTGAACCCAAACCATATCGCTTCCTGAATCAATCACCATGTACTGATCTCTCGCCGGACTTCCGACGCCGATTCTGACGAAATACTCACCACTCCCTTGATCCATACCGGAAACCACATCGGACCCGAAATCGTCGACCTCGTATTTCGAATCGGAAGCCGCCATGGTTTTTCCAGATATACGGCGGAGAATGGCGGCGACTCTCTCCGTATCTCTGCGCATACGAGCATGAAGACGGTGGTGGTGGTTGCGGTAAGTGACAGAAGGGAATCTGTCACGGTGGAGAAGACGGAGAGTGTATTTACCAGACTCATCGGAGAAATGGGTTTCGTTGAAATCGGGAATAGTTCCGGTGACGGTTAGAGGTTGTAAAACGTCGATGATTTGAAAATCAGGGAAGGAAGTAGAAGAGGAAGAGAGATTGAGATTGAGGAAAAAGAAGAAGAAGAAGAGAGGAAGCAGCATTGTTTACAACGCCACCAGAGACAAGAGTGTGGGAAGGAAGAAAATTGAGAGCGTGAAGAGTCTTGGATTTTGGGTTTTTATGTCAGACTCAAATTTTTGTTCGGTGTCTTCCTCTCAAGATTTTTGTTTTTTTTTATTTATTGAGATTTGAGAAAGAGAGAGTCCACTTGAGAAACTTGTGAGTGATGAGGTGATGGGTCGATATCTCTTATTGTCTACGTGGCTGTTTTGAGTGGGGTCTACTACTCTCGGAGAAGTTTTGCACGTCGACCGGTCGACGTCTCTCTCTAGTCTTTCTTCTGGTTAGATAGATTTTTCTTAAAATCCGGTCCATTTCTCAAAATTTAATATATATACGAGGTTGTGTTTACTTCTACACCCATAAAATAAATTTTCCAATTTTTTTTAAATTGGATGGATATTCTCTTATATATTTTTAAAGAATATTTATTTTGGTTGTGAAAAATATCGGTTGGAAATTTTCAACAGCTAAAAGTAACACAAATGTTGTTGGATAGACATCGGAATGTTTTTTTTTTTCTTAACTCCACGTCGTTGGAATTTTTGCCAAATGGTTT
The DNA here is from genome assembly GCA_963576765.1 of Draba incana. Taxonomy (NCBI): domain Eukaryota; kingdom Viridiplantae; phylum Streptophyta; class Magnoliopsida; order Brassicales; family Brassicaceae; genus Draba; species Draba incana. The sequence continues at coordinate 27,495,124 of OY755207.1, forward strand.
TTTATGATATTTCTAGCGGAAATTATTTGTGGAAATATACCACTGTTAGCAAAAAAAAAAGAAGATGAAATATACCATTGTTATACAATTGATGGATACTTTAACAAGGTTTTGTCAAACAGTAATTTTACATTTATTTCTATTGGAAATATGTGAAATTGTTTTCATGATTTACTCTCATATTTCGTTACGGTATCACTTAACAACAATTAGGAGTGTCAAAATGGGTTATTATCCATGGGTTACCCGAACCCACCCGCACTTTTAGTGGGTAAAGGTTATATTTTTTTACCCATATAAATAAATGGGTTTCGTTGGGTTACCCTATTGGATTCACGGGTTTAATGGGTAAACCCATTAGGGTTATGGGTTACCCACGGGTTAAGCACAAAATATAAAGCAATATATATATATATATATATATATATATATATTCTTTTAATAGATTTATATAAATTAGCATATATGGCATATGATGTGCTAAACATTCCTATAACTACTGTAGCTTCAGAATCATCTTTCAGTATTGGTTCTCGTGTTCTAAACAAATACCGAGGCCGACTTCTTCCGAAACATGTCCAAGCTCTACTTTGTATGAGATCATTTGGCTTTTCAAGTGATGAAAAAGGTAAATCATTTATATTTACTATATTAATACTAGTTGCTAAATTATCCAAGTTAGTAATATACTTTTCTTATTATTTGTAGACATTAAAAGTGATGAGAAGAACAATGAAACAAATGGATCTAAGGAAGGAGAGGAACCGAAGAAAGATTGAAGTGCTTTTTAAAAATAGTTTTATTGGTTTTATGGTTTTTTCTGTTTTATTGGTTTTATGATTTTACTAGTTTATTTTAATATACATTGGTTTTATGGTTTTTTTATATTATTGGTTTTATGGTTTCTTTCTTGTTTAAGTTAAAAACTTTTATTGGATTTATAATAATTTATGAATTATGTGTTGGGTTTTTATAAGGTTATTGTGTGATTCGATATATATATGGGTACCCATTTAACCCATTAAGCCAACGGGTTTCATATAAATGGGTTTGGGTATAAAAATTCTACCCATATAATAAATGGGTTGGGTTAAACCCGCCCACGAAAATCTCGAACCCATGCGATTTTGGGTAGGGTTGGGTCGGGTTACCCATTTTGACACCCCTAACAACCATCTTTCAGGAAACCATCCCGGCCAATGGTAGATGCAATTGGTTTATGACAGTCAAACCGATTTTTACAATTTGACCGAAATCTAAAATTACAATTAACGTTTATCAACAAAAAACATCTAATTAGTTTTGGTTTAGCAAAGAAAACAAACAACATCCATTTCAATTAAATTGTTTGACAGATACGTAAACTCGTTCCTTACAATACTTTCATTGTAACCTAGTGAATTAACTAATAGTTCAAATAAAATATTTAAAATGTTAGTGTCTAATACTGAAAAAAACTTGTCTAATATTTTTGCAGTGTCGCTCACGACAGTTGTTGACGGCCTTACCGAAAGTGAATATGTAAGTCAAGAAGAGCATTTGTATTGACCGTTAGCTGAAGACATCATCTTCGTTAGCTGAAGAAAATTATCTTTTTTGGGGTTTTACATCGAAACTTTATATCATTAAAAAATGATTACAGTCTAGGCTACCTGTTCTAGCTGCAAAAATAGAACACAAAAAGGACTTCATCTTTGTTCATCTACAAGAAAACTGTTTGTGAATGACCTTGTTAATTTGCTATAGTTTTTGGTAATGTTCTATACGACGCTATGCATTAGCTAGGAATCAATCAAACGGAAAATTTAGATTAGAATATCCTCTATATATTATTTGAGAAGTTAGAATCCTATATATATTAATTGAGGAGACATTAGAAGTTAAAAATTCTAGGTGTCACTCATGTAGGCATTCTAAGTAAAAAATCTTATGTGTCATTTTCTCACATTTTGCATCAATTTAAATATTATTCTGAAAGGAAAGTATTAAATACGGGTCCAGTTCTAGAAAGATTTTGATTTGATTTAAATTTGATTTAGGTAAATTTGTGTGTAATAAAAAACCAAAAATCTAGGTAAATTTTTTAAATTTCCTAACATTCTGCCGAAAGAAATGTATTAAATACGGGTCCAGTTCTAGAAAGATTTTGATTTGATTTAAATTTGATTTAGATAAATTTGTGTGTAATAAAAAAACCAAAAATCTAGGTAAATTTTTTAAATTTCCTAACATTATGCCGAAAGAAATAAATTTCCTAACTTATTTTGGAACTACTTTACATATTTTGAAAAACATTTACTTACTATATAGGAATATATACCAGAATATTGTTTATGATTACGAAGATATCAGAACTTATTCTAATACATGTTATATTTTTTTTCCTTTGATTTTGTTTATTCAATATTGTTAGATATTAAATATTAATCTATTATCTTAAATGATTATAGGAAAAGTTATATCATTATCACTATGAAAAAGTCAAATGATCTTAAAGATTGTGCTTCTACTATCAACAATGGTGTGTGTAAGTAATTGTACAAATTATATTATTTTATTTATAATCACAGAAATATATTAATAATATGTCAAGAATGTATTAATTTTTTCTTTCATCTCTTATTGTAGATGTGTGCGACCAAACCGATGCTATAAAGTACTTATTTGACGATATTTAAAAAGAACAAAATCAAGTAATACCCACAACCGATAAAAGTAAGATTGCTATGGTAAACACGATGAAAAGAATGTTCAAGCTAAAGACCACAAGACTTTGTTCCAAAATTGGAGGAAATATAATACGCATTTTTTTTTCGACGACAAATACTCTGCGCAGTTTGTCTGGTCCAACAAAAAGAAAACTTGGACACCTAGGCAGAAGACTTCTGAAGATGGAATCCTTATTATTTATGAGTAATAAATTAGGATTTTTTATTTTTGTCAACTCAATTGATTCATAATTTCTTTCTCATTTGAAAGATTAAATTATTATTACAAGAAATAATTTATTATTTTTTCTTACTATGAATCATTCTTGCAAAGCAAAGAAATAACGGATTTAACAACTTTTGGCTACAATTTACAAATTTTGTAAATTGAAATGTAACAAATTACAAATTAAAGAAACTATATGTGGACCTATGAATATGTTGAAAAAATAATACCTTTACGTGAATTTTTTTATCTCATTTTCTCACATGTAAAATTATGGGTTAAAAATATTATTTAAATGTAAAAGTTATTGTATTAATGACAATTAAATATATTTTTCAAACTTCAGGAAAAAAACAATATTAAATCTTTATTCGTATATGTTTTCAAAAACATATTTACGAATAGTAAATATTCATAAATATTATACATTTATTTGAATAAAATATTGAATCTAATACATTTATTAGACATTTTGGCGTTGGTTTTTTAGTTATTATGGAACCTATCTTAGTTATACAATTGATTATTTCTTTTCAATAGACGGTTCAAGAACAAAGCTGTGAAACTATTTATTGTCTACATATTTTAGATAAAAAATCGTATTTTTTTTTATCTACTATATGTAATATAATCCCGTACTTAGTGCGGGTCAAAATCTAGTGAAAAAATATTAAACAAACATTTTCTTGTACTTTGTATCGAATAATCACTAGTCGTACCAGATAGTTCATTAATTGTTGAATCACTCATATATTTAATCTCCATTGCTAAGGTCGAAAATTTATAATAATGGAGTGTACGTCAAAAATGGCTATTCGTATATGTTGAAAACCATTGCATATATCATGATCAAGGATAAAGTTCGTCGTATGATCCAAAAATATGATCAAATTGAAAATATTATCTTTGGATATTTGGAATTAACGTCAAATAAAACACATTTAGATTTGTAACTAGTGCTAGAGTAGTTCAAAAGCAAATGTGTTGGTTGCAACTATTGATTATATGGTTTCTTAGCTCATCATTTTTGGCATATTTGTATAATCCAATCTTCTTGAACTATACCAAAACAATATATTTCTCATACTTGAAAGTTGAAACCACGAATTATTTGAAAAGTATATTGAATAAAGAAGTACCTGTAGTCATTGTGGAAATTACATGGAATTATCGTAGGTCTTTCAGTAAAACTTCGAGTCAGCAAAAACAAAAAAACAGAGAAATATTAGTGTTTTTCAAAAAATTCCAAACAAAAACTAAAAATCTCTGGTTCACTAATATGCTTTTTAAAAGGTCAAGAAGAATTCCCAAACCATCTTCTTAAACTTGTACAAAACTTTCATAAATCAGACATTTGTGATATTTTAAAATTTTATGAATTTGGTAGTAGTTTTGGAAAATAAAGCATAAAATGATAAGCTTATAAGTAAAGTAAAAAATATTTTTAGTTAATCCTAACAGAACTCAAGTTTAGTTGGAAATATATATATATATATATTTATATATATATATATATATATTTTGACATAACACGAAAATAGATAGTCCAATTTGATGATGCTCCATTTACTTTAGAAGATTTCTCATTATATAGCATCATAAGATTCATAACATAACACACAATCTAGTCTATTTACTCAATCAAATTCAATTATAAATTATATATTGTGGAATGAAAATAATTTACAAAAAGAAATGGTGCTATGTGATTCATACATTTGTGGGCGTGCCAAAAAGTTTTAAAGATATGGAGATTAGAAAAATTATATATTTTCGATGGCTACTGCTATAGCATGTAATACAAGTACGACAACACCAACTACAAATAATTTGGAAAGAGAGAACAATATATATATCTTATGCACCACACGGTCGAATGGATAATAAATTTTAATTAAATTGTCATGCACTCTAATGAAAACATTGAGTTGGGTATTACATAAGACATGCACCACTTATCAATAATTGAACAATTATTACACCTAAAAGTTGCTCACATTTTATAATCCAAACGAGACAATATATTTCAATACATATAAAATTGGGGAGGTAGTTCGATACATCATGGATGGGAAAAACCTTCGAGAGTTCTAGAATACAATCATTCGATCCGAGATTATATATGTATCATATGTATACATAATCGGAGAGATTGTTTCAGTTCTGTGTGTTTAGAATTATATCAAATAGTTAATTCATAACAACGTTTCTCACTTACAAGAGAAACCTCTCAACCGCTTGCTTTGTGTGTTCTTTAATTAAAATAATTGTCGCAAATGGTTTAATCACCTTCCAAAAATACCACAAAAATTGAAAACGTTTAGTTTGGAACAGCAACATATTGTCCTAGTCTTGGTGATTTTGGGTTATGTTACTTATGTATATGTTATGTACTTTAGATGGTTTCCGAGAAGAGACCGATATATTTTTTAGGTACAAACTGATATTGCTTTCAAGAGACGATGTAGAAGGATCAACTATGGTAAGTATGCAGAAATATCTCTTCACTAAATTTTGAGTTAAAACATTCATTTAAGCCTGTATTATATGGTGTCAGCGTTCTCAAAACACTTGGAAGAATTCATGAAGAGTAAATAATTGTTGAGAAATCATTATAAACACTCACAAAATCATAAAATCAGATGTCGAATATATTTCAACAAAAACTATTCTAAGCTTTTACAACTCAAAAGCCACACAAAATAAACACCAGATTTGATGATAATTTTAAATTATTCGAAGCTTTTAAATGATTTAAAAATATGCTAACCAGTAACGCTAGATTTAAAGAGAACTTTTTAAATCCATAATCCAAGAAGATTAAAAAGTATTTAAACACGAATCTGAATATGTGAACTTTAATGTATTAGGTTATAGTACAAATTATCAATCAAATATGCATTATAAATGTGAGCATTCATAGAGAAATGGGTTCTGCTGAGTGCTGAGTAGAAACATGTTAAAAATAGCCTCAAGAACAATGTCCTAAAATTGCGTCCATCTGATCTAAACCTAAATACTCTTACAAGAACTTGAGTTATCGCAGACTACAAACATAACTTGTGTTTGCCAATATCTTCGAGTGTCTGTTCTGTGATTTCTGGACGAATGATTGCTTTAGCAGAGTAACTAAATCTCACAGGGCTGCTACGGTAAGGAGATATTATCAGAGAATCGCCTTCTTAACGCATTACCGACTCTTTTACAAAAGAACGGCCAGCCGAACTGCAAAACCGCAAGATTCAGCATTGGTAGATCGAAAAATTGAAAAGGTGGAGTGGGTTGGTTGGTTACTCACGAATATTCGAGGTGGATGTTCATGAATCTCCGGTTTTCTTTGCTTTGAGAAAGTGTCACGGAACCTTCAATGAGTTGGTCTTGCTCTACGTCTATTGGGTCATAGAAATATACAATTGTCTGTCCAAAAAAGTGGTTCAACACCAAATGGTCACAAAGTGAAAGCTACTTCTTCAATAACATAAGCAGAGACAGATATCAAGTTTTAAGTATATCACTGATCTTCTTAATATAAGACCAACTCCTTTTGGTTTTTACCAATTTAGATGATTCATTGAAAAGTAAAACTGACAGAAACTTGAAAAAATCGAAAAAGTATACGCAAAAACATGGTCTTACTTGCTGCCAATGCGTTGGAGGAGCCTCAGGAGCGGTGGACAACACAAGTGCATCACTCGGATTAGTCCGCTTCTTATGATTTCCTTCTTCAGAAGGACACATCGATGAAGACCCGATAGCAACACTTGTCGCACTAGCATTGGCGGGCGAAGAGGCTGGTCCACTGAATTCAACATCAAACCAAAATGCAAAACCATGCATGGGAGCTACAACAAGAAAAGGAAAAAAGCCTCAAACACAGAAAGGAAGCAAGACTAACTTTTCCCTAAGATATGCACAACGCACAAATAGTTGATAAAGGGAAAGTGATATACCTCTCATCATTGATTTGAATTTATATCTTGCAGTTACGGAGTCTAGCTCTTGGATTTTTATTGTTTTACAGTCTATATGTTTAACCTGCATTTCAAATGCTCTACGTAAAATATTGAGGGTGACCACTTACTTAGTAACAAAAAGGAGAATTTCTCTCAGTAAGCACAGTTAACGTAGCTGAGACTCAAAGAGATTGGAGGTAAGGAGCACTCAGAGATGAGGACATACCACTTCTGGCCATGTTAGAACATTCTCGCCTGAGATGGACTCCACGCTAGGTTCTTCAAACGCACACTGTTTAGCTAATTGCATCATTGCAGACACTGCAAACAACATCAAACATCACTACGGAAACCTTACTGCGAGATGCTTCTTTTTCACTTTATATAAAACTTGACTATTTATCAGATTCTTGAGTAGAAGTTCCGAACGTGAAGGTAACTGAGAAGCAGACATTTCAACTGGCCCTTATGATTTAAAGTAATGTCACATGTTTACACCCTAAAGCAGACCATGATTATCAAAGTCATAAATGCTATTACAGTTAAAGTTGATATAATACTTACTATCAATTCCATAAACACTGCGCCAAAAATCGATGCTGTGACTGTATCTGTCAGGGTGTGAGATAGGTGCCATGTATAACTGTCAACAGAAGGTAAAAACAGCAACATATCAAATATTGCTTTTCCAAAAATCATTAGAGCATACTGTGATATAATATTTGAAGGAATCATAATCATACTGTAGCATGTGATGGGAGAATTAAACCTCCCGGCTTCAACCAACGATCTCTAGCTGTAATAACACTTCCCAGCATGCTCTGCATCACATCAAAAACATAATATGAGAATGAGAGAACAGGGAGAATTAAGGAAAAATAATAATTCAGTAGGTTATCATTTGGACATCAGCATCAATACACAAGATAAGGAAATAACCTCATACAAGAGCATGTAACCCATCCACTCTGAAATTATAACATCAACCTCCTCGTCGATTTCAACATCCTGAAGACGATTTCAACAAAAGAAGAATTATTAGAGAAGATGAGGGCTTGCATACAAACTTAGATGTTTCACCAACTAATCTATCACAATAGCAGTGTAGAGGTACAGACTATCCCGAATTCCCCATCACATTCATTTATATTGCACCATACTTAATAAGGACACTTTATGCAACTTATATAGACATCAACATTATGCATATCCGATACAGCATGCAGGATCAACTTGGTATTTATCATAGACAAGATTTTACCTCCACTCTCCCATGCAAAACAATGACCTTGTCAGATAAACCGTTGGCTTTCACAACTTCCTTTGCCTGGAGGTATTAGGAAAAAAAAGGGGTGAATAGAAGCCATTGTGCAAAGTACGACTCACAAAACCACTTCAATCTTAATAGGGAACACAAACCAAATGAAAACAATATGCAGAGCTAAACACCAGGTTAGATGAGCTTCACATGACCAAATATTTCAGAAACATTATCAGAAATTTCTTTCTTGATCCAATTGATGTCAAGGGTTATACAAATCATGAAGCAATATAGAGATTTAGATTAAATTTAAATGATACAAATAAAGTCCAGCTCAGGGTCAACTTAACTGTGAAGGGTAGTCCATATTTTAGACAATAAGACAAACTATCATCACACCCTAAACATACTCCCACCAAAGGCAAGATGCAACAGATTGTATCAAAGAGCTCCTTTTCTATTCTAAAGTTCAAATTTCAAAATAAAAGATCACATGTTGTCATGAAATTACAAAATGCGCAACTATTTAAACTAGAACTTTTCGAAACCATTAACATCTTATGATAAGAAATGGCCAATCTCATCACTTCACGAAAAATGCAGAAAATAGAAGCCAAGGACGAGATGATCGAGGGAAATCATGTATGCCCAAGTCACTGATTGAGAGAAAACAATTGGAATCATACCTGGACTGCAATGTCACTTGCATCTACAGCGTAAACCTGTAAGAAAATGAACTTTTGTAAGAAAAACATTTAGAGTGTTGGTTCATACCCCTGCGTTCTACGAAACATACACAGACAACAGACGCCTAGTAACCAACATAACATCTATATATGCCTGTTCTTCACAATGTTCCATATCATTTGTAAACAAGAGATATGAATTTCTGGAATCAACATCAATATTAAAGTTGCGTTCTACACATAAATCATACCCGTTTTGCACCCGCTTGAGCACAGAAGATTGAAAGGATGCCTGTTCCACAGCCAACATCCACCACAACCTGTTACAAGCGATCGATGCAGCATTACGTTTTAAAAAAGAAACAAAATCAACAATCACATAATATACATAGTTTTGCTAAAGAAGACTTCACACAAAGGAATCAAATCCTAATACAGGCTAAGCAAAAACTAAACAACAGTCCCAATACCATTTGCAAAGATAAAAACAGCATCATTCAGAAATTGCAGCAACGAGAGTATTACCTTGCCTTGAATTAAGCTTTGATGCTGCATTATGGCTTCCCTATAAGTCTCCGTCCTCGCCCGATCCTGTATAAACCAATAACATTCCACAAAGAAGTGATAAATCCAAAGAAACAGAGAAAAATGTAAAATGCTCTAAGAAATTAAAAGACATAAAATAACCTAATTTGATATATCTGAACAAATTCTCAGCCAAATTCTGCAGACATTGACGGATTCTTTTAGAACAAGAGAGAAATTTCAAACTCAAAAGCTCAATTTCGTTCAAAGAGAGAAATTTCAAACCCAGTAATGGTTATCAGAACATCAATTGGAGCGAGTTCCAGAATAAAACCCTAAAAAATTTCAATTTCAAGCCCTCACAAAAGAGGAACGATAATTTGCAAAAGAGAAAAAATAGTAAAGAAGCTTAAGAAATTGTACTTTGATCATCTCTTCGTGAATCCCGACGTGAGCATAAGAATGGAAATAGGCAACATCGAAGTCCGTACAAGGCGGAGGAGAGCCCGTTGTCTCGAGCGACTTCTTCTGGTCGCCGAGCTTATCGGAAACCCTAAGCACATTGGAGGAGAGACCGCCTCTAGGGTCACGAGCTCCGCCGCGACTGCGCTTCTTGGCTTGGGCAAAAGAGGGAGGACCGGGAACTTGCTTCTCTTCCCATTCTAGGTCACGGTGATGGTCGCCGTGGAAACCGTTGCTGTAATCGCCGTCAGATTGCATATCTTTCGGTTAAACTCAGACAACCCCCCCAGAGACCTTACTCTGACGCTTGACGACGACTGTTTTAAACAGAGGAGGACTAGAGGAGCCTCCTTTTTCTAATTATAATCCCCCCAATGTTTTTTTTTCTTTGGTTTAACCTTTTTATTTGGGTCATTCATCTATTGATTTTGTTCTCATAACCGACCAAATACAAAAATTCTCTCTACCTTCTCTCTAAAAAAGGAGGAAAAAGGCTCAGATCTCATTTGCTCGGTGTCCGGTTTTTCCAGCGCCGTGGCTTAATATGATCTTTTGTTTTTTGATCTATGATCACATCTTTTTTCTGTTTATCGGATTTACTTTCCGATTGAAATCGGAATTGTTTTGTATATGTTGCCCTTTCACATCTTATTTAGATCCCGTTTAGTCTTTAGATCGAATATCTTTTTTTCACCGGTTTGCCCGGATCTCTTTCTAGGAGAATCAATCTTTGCTCATCCTCTTTTAAGTGAAGCCGTTAGAACGATCGAAGGAAGGATGGTGTGGTTAGATTTCTTCAGCCGATTTGAAATAGATTTAGTAGCGTCGGTGATTCCTGGACGGTTCGACAAAGGGTCTACTTCCAGTTGTGTTGAGTCTTCCCTGATTTTATTCCCGATGGATTATGGTGGCATGATCTTTAGCTAACGGTTGAAGGTGGAAGTGGTTTCAAAATATGGCAGTTTATACAAGATCTCGGTAGTTGAAGAAAATTCTTAATGGTGATGGATGTTGAAGCTTCGCCAGCGTTGTTGCCGAGATCGGCCAAAAGCGGTGGTGGTTGTTGATGATGTCATGCATCCATAATCTTCCTCTTTCCTGAAGCTGTTTCTCTGTATGCTAGCACGTGTTGATCTGTTTCCATATCTTTAGTGTTGGGCTTGTGGGTTAATCTTGTATTACTGTTTCTTCAGCCTTTTAGGCGTAATGAATTATAATGTTTATTTGGGTCCTTTGCTCTACAAATTATTAAATTAAGGTTTTATATGTAAACAAATACAAAAAAGGGTTGTGACAAAAAAAAAAAACAAACAAAAAAGGGTTCAAATTATTTTGTGAGTAGGGCTAAGAGAGACATTTTTTATTTACAACATATTGGAAGATCATCTAAGCAAAAGAGTTATGTGAGGAGTTTTGATGGCACGAAGAATAAGAATAAGAAGAAGAAAAGAGTTCAAATTATAAGATTATTCATTAATTTAAATTACACATGAAATTGTGAAAAGAAAAGGAAAATTAAGAGACAAAACTTTGCTAAATAAACTCTTTATAAAATGAGAAATGTGGAGCAAAATCACTTATCTCAATAGATTATTGGAATTACTCTTTACCAAACTCTCTCGCAGTACAACTATCAGTAATTGCATACTTGGAAACCCATAACCAAATAAATAGTTCAAAACGCGGCTAAAATTACTACTTAACGTTTGAACAGAGAAATAGAGGTGAGAAGAGTAAGCAATGATTACTTAGACATCAATCATCGTCTCTTTTGGCCTGATCGAAGAGAAGAATGGTGAGATATATGACGTAGAAGTAAGGAAATGTGATCCATATGGAGTTGGGATTTGAAGTAATCTAGATTTCTCTCATCGTCACATTTGGTTCACTTGACATGTGGATCCGAGATAGAGTTATTTGACTTTCTTATGAATTCTAATGAAAGATAACTAAAAGTTCTATAAAGAAATGGTTGGATATTATGTACTTTGTTTTCTTCTCCACTTTGCCAAATACCATGAAACGTTATATTCATTTCCCCATAATTGAAAATTATTTAGATCACCAAAGAGTCGAGTCCATTACTTCAGTTTGCTTTAAGTATGGAACCTATTGTTAGATGGTACATCCGGAAATTCTGTTGCCCAAATTTGGGACTTCTTGAGACATGATGGGATTAAGGGACTCACTAACATATGGCCAAGACCCACTGCTATCGCGTGGAAATTTGCTATGGATTCTGGGAGCATCTGAGGGTGTTCTTCAGCTACTTCTACCTGGTAAAAGAGTTGAGGATCCAATTTCTCCAACAAGGTATAGATAATGGTGTAGCTTCTAAACTTACGCTATACGTTCATATGTGAGCCTAGCAATTTATATACTGGTGGCTAAAGTCCTTTGCATTTACGTAAACTATGATTTGACAGATAAATGCAAGAGTTTCTGAGGACAAATGGGAAATGTTCTATTTGGGGAAACACTACAAGAAAACAGACTGATTTCCGACGGAAATTTTTTCCCGTCGGTAATCCGTCAGACAGTTCTGACGGCATTCCAACGGAATGCTGACAGAGTGGGTTTCCGTCGGAATTCCGTCAAATTATTCCGACGGTATACCGACGTAAACCCACTCTCTCAGCATTCCGTTGGAATACGTCGGATACCACCGACGGAAGACAGACGGCTACGATTTGTCGTCATATTCCGACGGTATTCCGACGGACTACCGACGGAATTCGGACTTTCCAATGTCGGCAAAGTTTGATTGGTCAGCGTGTATCGACGATATCGGAATTAGTGACGGATTTCCGACGGTTTCCGATGTCGGCAAAGTTTGAGTGGTTTCCATATCGTCTACGGTGGATGATGGGATTGGTGGGGTGTTATGTTGGAGGTATTGACGGAATTGCGACGGATTTTCGACGGAAATCCGTTCTACATAAGTTTGCAGAATTCGTCATTCCATCATAACAAAATTTCGAGTACCAAACAAAATTATAAAGATGAGTTCATATTTTCGGTCATGGATGGACGAGCCAATGATGGATGTGGGCTCGGACTTATTAAGGAACGAGTACGCTCAAGGAATATGCGAGTTCATGAATTTACCCAGTAATCTAGAAGCAGCCAAAAAAGGCCAGGATATCAAATGTCCTTGTTCCAATTGCTGTAATAGAATTAGTGTTGTCGTTCATAATGTTTGGACTCACTTATATAGATATGGTTTTAGGCCAGGATATAAGGTTTGGTATTTACATGGAGAAACCAATTATGAATATAGTAGTACTAGTAGCAATGCACCTTATTTTCCGGATAGCGTAGGGGAACCTACAGCTGGAGTAAATGTTGGGGTAAGTACGGTTGCGATGTTTAACGATGCGTTTAGAGAGAATTTGCAGTCGGGTGGGTATGAGGGTGATAGGGTTGAAGAGCCTAATTTAGAATCTCGAAGGTTTTTCCATATGTTAGACGCATCAAAGCAACCACTATACAGCGGTTGTAGGGATGGTCATTCAACCGCTGATTAGGATGATGAACCTGAAGACTAGTAGGATGATGAACCTGAAGACTGATTATAATTTGTCCGAAGAATGTGTTGATGCATTTGCCGAGTTCGTGAAAGATGTTTTGCCAGAAGATAATCTGGCCCCAGGATCATACTACGAGGTCCAAAAACTTGTCGCCGGTCTTGGTTTGCCCTACCAGGTTATAGACGTGTGCATCGACAACTGTATGATATACTGGAGAGAAGACGAGAATAAGAACAAATGTAAATTTTGCCAGAAACCCCGGTTCCAGGACACAAGTGGCAGGGTGAAGATTCCATTCAAACGGATGTGGTATTTACCCTTAACGGAGAGGTTGAAGAGGCTGTACGAATCAAACCGCACAGCTAAGGCTATGAGATGGCATGCAGAGCATAGTCAAGATGGAGATATCACGCATCCTTCTGACGCGAAAGCGTGGAAACACTTCCAATCTGTATATCCAGATTTTGCATATGATCGACGGAATGTATACATAGGCTTATCCACTGATGGTTTCAACCCGATTGGCAAGCATGGAAGAAAATATTCATTATGGCCGATCATCGTAACACCTTACAATTTGCCTCCATCTATGTGAATGCGGCGAGAGTTCCTGTTTCTCTCAATTCTAGTTCCCGGGCCAGATCATCAAAGACGGTCGCTCGATATATTCCTCCAACCATTGATCTCTGAGTTGCAGATGTTGTGGGAGCATGGTGTTGAGGCATATAATGTTTCAATCCAGCAGAATTTCAACATGCGTGCGGTTCTTATGTGGACCATAAGCGATTTTCCGGCATACGGTATGTTATCTGGATGGACAACGCATGGAAGATTGGCATGTCCTTATTGCCAAGACAATACTACAGCATTCCGACTGCAGCACGGAAGGAAGACTTCATGGTTTGATTGCCATAGGTGTTTTTTACCGGCAAATTATCAATATCGTCGATCTAAAAGACATTTCAGGAAGAATGTACAAGTGTTACAGGGTCCACCGCCTGAGATAGATGGTCGCAGCATATTGGAACTGTTACGAGATTTTGGTGTAGAGCGAACTCCTGAATGTGGGGGTAATGGCCATCACCCATGGACGGTTGTGGGGAATATCACAATTGGCACAAGAAGAGTATTTTATGGGATTTGCCTTACTAGAAAGACCATCTATTGCGGCATAATCTAGATGTCATGCATGTTGAAAAGAATTTCTTTGACAACATCATGAACACCATATTAAACGTCCCAGGAAAAACCAGAGACAACTGGAAGTCTAGATTCGACTTGCAATTGATTTGTTCGAGGCCATCTCTTCATGTTTCAAACGGTAGATTGCCGATGCCTGCTTACCGGTTAGACGCTGGGCAGAAAGAAGTATTTTTTGAATGGTTCAAAAAATTTGTCAAATTTCCAGACGGCTACGCATCTAATCTACGTAATTGCGTGGATTCGACGGAAGGCAAGTTTATAGGAATGAAGAGTCATGATTGTCATATCGTGATTTAGCGTCTTCTTCTATTTGTATTTGCATATCTTCTTCCAGAACCTATCCACCAAGCAATTGGAGGTATATTTCTTACTCCCATTAGTTTCTTACTACCATAATATTACTATATATATATGTACTAACTTGTTTAATTTTTGTTTATAGGAGTTGGTGCATTCTTTCGAGATTTATGTTCAAGAACGCTTACTGTCCACGGGATACGTAACTTGGAGGCCAATATCCCGGTTGTCCTTTGTAATCTTGAGAAGATATTTCCACCGTCTTTTTTCGACGTTATGGAACACCTTCCTATTCACCTCCCACGAGAAGCAGCCTTAGGAGGCCCTGTTCAATACCGATGGATGTATCCGTTCGAGCATTACATGTTCCACCTGAAGAAAAAGGTTAAAATTTGAGCAAGGTTGAGGGATCTATTGTCGCACAAAGCCTAAACGAGGAAGTCTCACACTTTGCCGAATATTACTTTCCATCGGCAGTTCGCACTAAGGCGAGACGTCTTGCCCGACATGATGATAGAGGTGAGAAAGCAGTCTATGCCATGGTTGTTCATGATTTGTTTCCCCAAGTTGGTCGAGCAAGTGGAAAAGGAAAGAAACGCAAACTATCAGCCCAAGAGGTCACACATTTGCATACGTATATCCTCATAAACTGTGACAAAATTTTGGAGTACGAAAGGTATATCAGTTATTATAATAAATTTATGGAATTATTTGCCTTTATCTACTAACGACTGTTATGTTATAGGATCTTCATGTCTTTCACACGTGATTATCATTATGATAAGACAGATGCCGAACTTGCTGCCTTGAAAGATGAAGAATTTGAGGGGTGGTTGAAATGTTATGTAAGTGTAATATAATTAATTACTCTTACTTTTCCAGGTTTTCACGTTCATATGTTACTTATTTCTTACTTCTATCATTGTTAGGTTTCCGATAGTATAGCAAGTGGTCAATCACTCCTGACATGGTTAGTGGAGTTTGTTCATGGTTTACGCAGCACCGCGACTTCATATCCCAAGTTTTGCACTAGGGGATATGCGTTCAGGATCCGTGAGAAAGGACGTCAAAGGTCAACTTCAGACTATGGTATTTCGGCGCAATAAGGTGATACCATGTACTATGGGATTTTAAAAGAAATCTTGGAAATCCACTATCCAGAAATGTTGGACTTGAGGTGCATTGTGTTTATGTGCGATTGGTATGACCCAACCGATGGTCGAGGGGTTCGAGTTGACCCTCATGGTGTTATTTTGATAAATTCTAGCCGCAAACTACAGTATTACGATCCATTTATCCTTGCGTCTCAAGCAGACCAGGTATGAATAAAATAATATGTTTACCTACGAACTCATACTTAAGGTTTGTTGTTCATGTTTATTAACAATATCCACTCTTTATTAATAGGTTTGCTACATTTTATATCCTCGAGTTGCCTATCGTACAGATCATTGGATCACAGTAACTCCAATTAACCCGAGAGGAAAAATATATGGAGTTCCAGAACAAGATGCTCTACAACCATCGAGAAGTATACCAATGTCACCTGTTGAGGAGATGGATAACATTGACCTTGTCATTGATGTCACACATATCGGGGATGATCTAGTGCATTCGGACGAAGAGGAAACACGTGACGAATTTGACAACGATTCAGACTCCATCCCTAGTGAAAGTGGATCAGAAGATTCAGATTAATAATTTATGAATAAATGTGTGCTTATGAATGTTGTGTGATTCTGACTTCATCCCTAGTGAAAGTGGATCAGGAGATTCAGGAGAATCAGAGTTCATCCCTTGTATATCATATTATTTAATAGTATATATATAGTCATGTTCGATGACTAATTGACGATAAATATTGGTATTGCAACTCCAATAAAACATAACATTTAATGAAACATAAAATTTAAAACACATTCTTAAACAGGTACATTAGAGACTTGCAAATATTTAACACACAACGGTTATGGTACAAGTACATAATAAACTCCTCATTTTACAATCATCTGTCGGTTTCCACTCCGAACTTACCATTTGTTAGAACCATTTAGTGATGTTTTTTCCCTTTTTTTTCTTTTGTGGAGAATCTACAAATCTGTCGCACAATTCGCTTTTGATTGCATCAACATCTAGATTTATATTTGGCTTGGCTGGGCTTTGGGCGAATTCGAAATCATAGTAATGCTCCTTTGATGGAGAATCTATAAATCCGTCGCACAATTCACTTTTGATTGCATCAACATCTAAATTTAAGTTTGGCTTTTCTGGGCTTTGGGTGAATTCATAACCATAGTATTGATCTTTACATACGTTTGAAGTACTTGCACCGTAAGTATCTGACTTTTCCATCAATTGACATAGTTGTTCGGCTTCGATAACCCGCTTATGATCAGGACATTGTGGCTGCCTATCGTAAATGTGGTGGATGTTTGGCGAGCACTGGCTGTCAGGCACTATTATTGATGTGGAATCTTCTTTATGGATTGGTGAGCACGTATCAAATTCCCACGAGTAAGTGGAAATCTCTTGAGTGAATTCGTCGCAATGAGATTCGGTTTCCCACGAGTATTTTGGAATATAAAAAAAAGTAGCCTCCGATGTTGTGTTTCCGTCTTCATTAGGAGAGGTAGTAGACATTTTTGGTGTTATTGAGAGGTGTAGAAGATATACACTCCATCAGGTGTATTTATAGTAGAAGTTATATGTATAAACTGTCGGTATTCCGTCTGTATTACCGACGGAATACTGACGGAATTCAGACTACACGATGTCAGCAAAGTTTGATTGGTCAGTTGTACTGACGGATTTTCGACGGAGCTATGTCGTCGGAATTATGTAACGGATGTCCGACGGAATTCCGACGGTTTCAGATGTCGGCAAAGTTTGTGTGGTTAATAAATCGTCTGCAGTGGCCGAAGGGATTGGTGGGGTGTTATGTCGGAGTGTTTTGACGGTTTTCCGACGGAAATCCGACGGATATCCGTTGTACATATATGTTTCCACATTTTCTCATTCCTTCATAACAAAATTTGAACACAAAATCATAACACAAAAATATTCAATTGCGTAATGGCTAACGAAGATATATGGAATTACTATATGCAAAACCGATCCCCTGGTCTAAACACTCCAAACACAACTCTTCTTCCTTCAAGCCCTCCTTACGATAACTTAAATGTCATAGATGCTCAACCAACAATTTCACTCCACCCAACTCAACGATCCCTGAACCAAACGCCCGAAATACCGGGACCTGGCCAAGTCGTAAGGCGAGGAATTTTTCGCAAGAGGGCTCATGATGCAAGGGTGGTGCGAGGTGAAAGTTCTCAAACTCGCCCAACACAAGATTTTATTTATAAGGTCATTAACGAGGCACCACAAGCCGACCAGTAGTAGCCCTCGGTGAACTTCTACTATCAATTACATAATCCGCGAAGGTATATATATATAATTACCGTTTTTACTTTTACAATATATTGTTATATAATGATTGTAGCTGACAAATACAAAATCTATCATTCATAAATGTAGGTTCTTATCGCAATAGGACCACACCATTCTGGACACAGGTTGCAGAAATTCAATCCCCGCGTTCACAATTTGTGAAAATAAAAAAGGTTTACGTTTCCGTCCAATTTTATTAACATTTTGAGAAACAATTTATCCGACAAGTATATTCTATTTAATTATCAGATTGTGGCTATGCTCTCTAGTTTGATCCCTACTGACCAGAGAGATCTGCTTGTAACCTTAAAAGATCCGTCGGGAATAATCGAGGGAACCATGCACCATAATATCTTCAAGAATGACGAGTACAGACTCACGACTGCTGTAGGTGCGGTGGTCATCCTGAAGAATGTTACCGCTTGCCGTTTTGATAGGAATCCAAAGTACCTAAACATCACAGAGCGAAACATTGTTAAGGTACATATACCATACGTTTATAAATATTTTTGGGAATGGTTAACTAAATTCAGTTTTGAAACAGATAATCGGTGCTAATACGATGATTGCTGAATACCAGCCAACGGAAGTATGCACCATCGAGGAGGAAGATGAAGGAACTACTGGGTACGAATATGAAACAGTTCCAGACTCCGATGAAGAATAAATATCTAACTCGTCCATGATTAAGAATTATTTTATGGTTACGGCTTTATGTTACTTTTATGTTAAATAATTTCCTACTATCTATTGTACGAGTTTATCCGCATAATGTTGGTAGGTGTAATATTTACTATTTTGGTATTTAAATTTATATTGCAATATAAATTGTATGTGTAATGTAAGATTTATGAAAACCAAGGCAACATAGATAGAACTTGTGGGATTCACGGGTTTGGCACTTCGATTGGCAGAACGATTAAAGCCAATTTTGATATGGTTATTTTTTCTATATAGTGATAAGTCACCAAATCAAAATTGCCTCCAATCGTTCTGCCAATCGAAGAGCCAAGCCCGTGAAGCTCAAAAGTTCTATCTATGTTGTCTTGCTTTTCATAAATCTCTAACTCGTTCACATTGTCGACGGAATTTTATTTCACGTATTTGTTACCGCCGGAAACATTAAATATATGTAATAAAAATAAAAACCCGTCGGAATTCCGTCTTAATTTCCGACGGTGTTCCGACTGGAGTTTTATTTTATTACCAAATTTATTCAATAAACAATTTATTTCGGCGTAAAACCTTAAAAATATGTAATAAAAATCAACATCCGTCGGACTTCCGTCGGAAATTACGACGGATTTCCGACGGATGTTGATTTTTATTATAAAATTTATGAAATAAACAAGTTATTTAAGCGAAAATATAGGGGTGGGCATAATTCCTGTCCCGTTCCATCCCGTTCCGTCCCGTCCCGGTCCGTTCCGTACCCGTTCCCGAATTCCTGTCCCATATATTTCCCGTATTCCCATATGGGACAAGTTTTCAGTTCCTAATTGGGACCGGGACGGGAACGGGTTATCCCAAAGTCCCGTTTGAAAATCCCGTTTAATATAACTATAAATATTAATATATATATATATATATGTATATATATATATATTTTAATGGGATAATATGAAATTTTAATGATAATATGAAATATGGTTTAATGTGGTTTAATATGGGATATGGGATATATGATTCAATTTGAAGATTATGGTTTTTATATAGTTTAATATGGGATATGGAATATATGAAATTATAAGGATAATATGAAATATGGTTTAATATGGGATATATACATATATCTATTTTTAATGGGATAATATGAAATATGGTTTAATGTGGTTTAAGTTTGATTCAATTTGAAGATTATGGTTTTTATTTTATTTTAAATTTTTAACTTTTATAAAATACAATTGAATTTTCTTTAATTTATACATGTGTTTTCATAAATTGAAAAAGCTTGTTATATACATATTTACAATTTGAAGCATTCTTTAATCTAATTTTTGAGTCCGATTATTTTATGGGATTTCCCGTACCGTTCCCGTCTCATCCCGTTTTATCTCGTTCCCGTCCCGAATTTGAAATGGGACATAAATGGGACGTATTTTTCTAGTCCCATAAACCCCGTTCCCGTTAGATCCCGTCCCATATTCCCGTTTTCCCACCCCTACGGAAATATATTAAAAATTGATATTTAAATTAAATTCCGTCGGAATTCCGTCTTATGTTCCGACGGATTGCCGACGGAAACCCTAATTTGACTTGCCGCCAAACAAGTTCGTCATCATCGTCAAAGCGGCAAAAGCCGTCGGAATTACCGTCGGAATTATAGGTTCCGTCGGAATTCCGTCGGCCACTGTTATAAATCCCAGAACTGTTTCTCTTCCTCGACACTTATCAAAACCGAACCAAAATTCCGATCCATCGCTGGATTTCGACACTTATCGCCCGATTTCGCATCCTACCGCCGGAATAGTCCTATTTGTCCTCTCCACCGCCGGAAATCTCCTCTCCACTGCCTGAATCTCCGGATTTCTTCTCCCCACCATCAGATTTCTTTTCTCCACGGTCGGAAACGCCGTTCAGTCGCCGGAATTCGCCTCCCAGTCGCCGGAATCGCCAAGCCACCGTCCAAATCCGTCGCCACTCCCAAAATCAATGTAAGTTTTGTTTGTGTTCTTATGAAAATTTGTGGATTTTTAGAAATTGTTCTTGTGAATTTGTGGATTTTTAGAAATTGAATATGAGAATTGTAGAAATTTAAAAATTTAGGTGTTTAGGGATTTATAGATTTAGGGATTTAGGAATATTAGAATTTTGGAAATTAGGGATTTAGGGATTTAGGGAATGATGGATTTATAAATTTATAAATTAAGGGAATTATAAATGTTTTGTTTTTAGGAATTAAAACGATTATTATAGAAATTTTAATGAAATTGTGAAACATTTTTAAAAAAATTTCACCAATTTTAGGCGAATTTTAAATAATAATATTATAGTTATTATTAGAAAACTTCATGAATTTGCAGATTTAATAATTTTTGGGGGTTTATACAATTTACAAATTCTCGGAAATATATTGTAAAAGAAAACTATTTTGTAAATATACGTACTAGTTCACACAAAGTTTAAAATACTATCTAACTATAATTTTAGAGATTTTGAGATTTAGGTATTTTGGTAATTTTAGTAATTTACCAATTTAGGGATTTTTAGACAATTCTAATTTTATAAATATTTCCAATTTTAAGAATTTGATTTCATATGTTTTTGTGATTTTTAGGGATTTTTTATAATTTAATGTATGATTAATATGTAAAATTTTAAATTTCTAAATATCCTATATAGAATATTTGAAGATAATCATTTAAAATCGTTAAAATTTAAAAATTTTATAACATTAATAAAACAATTTAAACCTTTAATATTTTAAACCTATTTAAAAATAATAAAATTTAAAACTTAAAATCCTTTAAATCCTTTAAATTTAAAATTTTAAAAATTTTAACTTTAACAATTAAAACCCTCAAATCCTTCGAATTTAAAATTTTTTGATAACATTAATAAAACAATTTAAACCTTTAAAATTTTAAACCTATTTAAAAATAATAAAATTTAAAACTTTAAATCCTTTAAATTTAAAAATTAAAATTTTTCAAAATTTATAACTTTAACAATTTAAACCTTTAGATCCTTCAAATTAAAAAATTTATTAACATTAATAAAATTTGTCAAATTATAAATGTCAATTTCCCAACAAAACCTAAATCCATGAACTTCGGTTTCTGAATATACAATATACAAACAAGCCCTGATTACTTAAATTTCAAAATTCCAATTTCCCTAAATCCCTAAGTCCATAAATCAGAAAACCACATAATCCCAAATTCAATAAATTCATTTATTACAAAAATCTTAAATTCCCATCAATCCCTATGTCCCTAAATAACAAAATGTCCGAAAACTAAATTCCTTTAATCTCTATATTGCAAAAAATCCTAATTCCCAATATCCTTATATCCCTAAATCCGAAATTTCCAAATAACTAAATCGCAAAATCTCAAAATCCCAAATTCCTATAAATTCCATATTCCATAAATCCCGAAATCTCAAACTCTTAGAATTTTGGAAATCGTAGGAACTATCCGCGATATCATCATTCTAGAGGAGGTGGGACTTCCAGTAGGGGAGGTCGGAGTGGGAGTGAGACGCATATCCCCGACAATACTCACGACTTAGAGACCCCACACATGTCTCAGCCCCCCGGGTACAGCCTTCTCAGCTCCCACATCCATGACCATCGAGCAGTTTATGTCGTAACCCGGACGTGATAGGCTGACTCGTCTAGATCCAGACACGCCACCTAACACGACCTGGTAAGTCTTATTTAAATTTGTATTGGATTAAATTATTTTAGTAAAATATTTAACTAAATATTTTATTAGGTTCCAATACTCGGGAAACGGGATTACGGGTTCTATCAACGAAATGATGAATTGCTTGGTAACTAAACCGTATCCCACATACCACGATATGCCAGTGGAGGACCGGGACACTTGGTTCCGACAATTTGCTGTATGATTTTATTTTATAAGTTTAAAATATATTTCCTATATGACTCACATTTTAATTACTAATGCGAGAATGTTGTGTTTTTGCAGCAAGATTTTACGTGGGACCCACCGCTCACTTCGTTGGTCCAAAAGAGATTCGACGAAAAGGCTACGAGGAACTACTCGTTGAAGATGAACGAGTGGAAAGATGCGTGGTACAAAACCGAGAAGGTGCCTCGGGTTATGAAACATAAAGACACATGTTGGGATGGACTAGTTGCACATTGGGAACAAGAGGCAACTCGGGTGACCTCAGAGAGAAACTCAACTAACCGCAACAGCGACCGGAAGGGGAAAGGAAAAGCGACCCACAACCTAGGAGCAACGAGCAAGACTTCACTTGCGGACAAAATGGTAAATATTTAAATAATTCATAATTTTTAAAAATTCGCTAACAAAATTTTATATGTTAACAGTTTTAGGAGACCGGTGTGTTTCCTTTGAATCTTGCTTTGCTCAAAGCTACGCACACCAACAAGAAGACCGGTGAAATTCAAGATCCGATTGCTCGTGAAATCGTGGAAACCGTGGAAAGGCTCGGGGAGCAGTACCTCCAATCGCAACCGATCGAGGAAGGAACTCCGGCGCCCACCGAAGTTCCATACGAGAAGATCAACGAGTTCAACTACAAGGTTAGTAATCGTGTCACTTTTAAACAAATTTCAAAATAACTTTTAATACAACTAAGTTCTAAGATTTAATTTCTTTTTTATCGTATGCGACTCCCAAGACCAGATGCCATGTATTCGGCCTCCCTGAAGATAGTTGCTCGTCCGTTTCGTCGGTTCGACATGGCGGTGGTAGCAAATTGGAGGCAGGAAACCGAGAGCTGACCGAGCGGCTTAAGACAGTGGAGGAAGCGCGAGAGAGAGAGAGAGATAAGGCGGAGGCTGAGGAAGCGAGAGAGAGAGATAAGGCGAAGGCGGAGGCACGATTTCGAGCGTTGGAACAGAAGATGACCGACTTCTTCAGTATCCGTAGGCCGGAATAGGCCTTTTGAAGTTTTAAAATTTAATGTAAAACTTTAAAATACTTTTAAAACAATTTTAATTTAATCAGTTTTTATTTTTAATTTTTAATATATTTTTAATATATTTTTAAATGTTTTATTATATTTTATTTATTTTAATTTGTTTAATTATTATTTATTTTTGGTAAAAAATAACGAAAACCGTCGGAATTCCCTCGGTTTTTTGTCCCTCGCTATTCCATCGGTATTCTTGTACCGTCGGAACTCCGTCGCTAATCGCCGGAAGTCCGACACCGTCTGAATTCCGTCGGTAATCGCCGGAAGTCCGAAACCGTCGGAATTCCGTCTCTCTTCCGACTTCCGACGGTATAACGACGAAAGGTCGACGGAATCCAGCTATCCGTTTTCCGTCTGAGAGCCGTCGCAGGTGATCGACGGGCTGCCGACGGATTGTAATTTCCGACGAGATAGAAACGACGGACCAATCCCGTCGGAATTCCGTCGGAAAAAGGGCAATTCCGACGGAATTCAGACGGTTTAGGCCGTCTGAATTGCGCCTGTTTTCTTATAGTGAAAAGCCATGTCAAAGGTATAAATTACCGGTGAAAATTCCTTATACGTTCCTACTTTGAATGATATGTTTGGCTTATGTTTAGATAGTAGCTTTTAGAGCACTCTCAACGATAGAGATACATTTAAATAAAATACTATTAATTTATTTTTTGAAAAATTAAATAATATTATTTTTAAGATAACTAAATTATTTAATTAAAATAAAAAAGTTTAAACCAATCAAAAACTCCAAGTAGCATGAGTCTCTCTAACAAAGTTTCTAGAATTTTTCTTTTCAGAAACTGTTTCTCACACTCTCTCTCTCTATTTCTTCACTTTATTAATTTAAGTTTACTAGAATAACCTTCAAAAGTTGGAAGTTTACTAAAATGACTCTCAAAAGTTTTAATTACGTTTTTTGGAATTTCGGACCGTTTTACCCCTATTTCTTTGATAACAAAAAAACGTATTTACGAGACTGCCATTAATGAATCTGAAATTTTAGCCGGGAAAAGTTCCCGCCTAAAAAAATAAGTCTACCGTTCCGTTACGGTAGATTTATTTATGAACGGTAGACTTATTTTTTGAACGGTAGACTTATTTTTTGAACGGTAGACTTATTTTTTGAACGGTAGATTTTTTTACGAGCGGTAGACTTATTGTACCACTTAGTGGTAGATTTATTTCCGAATGGTAGATTTATTGTTTTCAATGGTAGATTTATTTTGGAGCAGTAGACTTATTTCCGTAGAATGGTAGATTTATTTTCTTTGATGGTAGAGTTAATTTGGCGTGGTAGATTTAATTTCGTGATCGGTAGACTTGTTGATGTAGTGGTAGATTTATTATAGTTGATGTAGCGGTAGATTTGTTATAATGGTGGTAGAGTTGTTTTGAGTGGTAGATTTATTGTATTTGACGGTAGACTTATACAATCTTTTCTCAGTTTACTAGACACACCGTACTAAAACCAGCGGTAGATTTGTTTTCTTTTCTAACGTTACGGTAGATTTGTTTTTCGAATGGTAGATTTGTTTTTCGGACGGTAGATTTGTTTTTCGGACGGTAGATTTGTTTTTCGGATGGTAGATTTGTTTACTTTTTAAACGTTGCGGTAGATTTGTTGATTGTGATGGTAGACTTATTATCCGACGATGGTTATTTGACTTGTTATGGTAGACTTATTACATAGTTGTTATGGTAGATTTGTTTTCTTTTTCAACGTTACGGTAGATTTGTTTTTCGGATGATATATTTGTTTTTTTTTTAACGTTACGGTAGATTTATTAGCTTGTTTATTATGATGGTAGACTTATTATCCGACGAAGCTTGTCATATAGTTGTGGTAGACTTGTTATCCAACGAAGCTAGTCATATAGTTATGGTAGACTTATTATCCAACGAAGCTTGTCATATAGTTTTGGTAGACTTATTATACGACGAAGTTTGTCATATAGTTGTGGTAGACTTGTTATCTAACTTAGGTTCTTTAAACAACAATGTAGTGGTAGACTTGTTATCTAAGTTAGGTTATTCAAACAACAAAGTTATGGTAGACTTGTTATCTGACCTAGGTTCTTCAAACAACAATATTGTGGTAGACTTGTTCTCTGACTTAAGTTATTCAAATAACACTGTGGTGGTAAACTTATTATATGACTTAGTTTCTTTGGATAAAAGGTGCATTGGAGACTGAGATGGGGCGGTATCAGCCTAAGAAAGAATATGAGTGTTCTAATTGTCGTCAATATGATCATAATCGCACCATTAGTGAAGCTGTGTATTATTATTATGTATGTCTTTTTTGTTTTTAATTTTAACTTGTTTTCTGTTTTAATGTTACGGTAATTGATGTTAAAGATATTTGGAAACAAATTATATAAAGAGCAAATTTTTAGAGTATATAAATTATGTCAATTCATTACATTGAACATAGAAAAACTACCATACCATTGACAGAGAATAAATCTACCATCAAAGAAAAATAAATCTACCATCGAGAACAAGAACCCATAAATCGAATCGAAACCTACCATCAAGAACATGAAGACGGAATTGTAATTACATGTTATTGTAATTACCGGGTTTTGTCTTTTTTGCTTCATCTTCTCCGGCAATTACCACCGCAATCGGTCGTCGGAGCTCGCTTTTGTCTTTGCGGCGTCACCGGAATCAATGGAAAATAAATCTGCCATCAAAGAAAAATAAATCTACCATCAAAGAAAAATAAATCTACCATCAAAGAAAAATAAATCTACCACCAAAGATTTTTACAAAACTCTCTCTACCACCGAAACGAAACCGGAATTGTCAATTACATGTTGTAGAATGCACTGAAACTTTCTAAAAGTGCACAAGAACAAGAACAAACCCGAAAATCGAACACCAATAAACCCGAAAATTGAACAAGAACAAATCTACCATCAAAGAAAAACAAATCTACCGTCAAAGAAAAATAAATCTACCATCAAAAAAAAATAAATCTACCATGACACCACCTCCGAAGCCTCCACGTCCACCAGAATAAATCTACCTTCAAAGAAAAACAAATCTACCGTCAAAGAAAAATAAATCTGCCATCAAAGAAAAATAAATCTACCATGACACCACCTCCGAAGCCTCCACGTCCACCAGAATAAATCTACTATCAAAGAAAAACAAATCTACCATCAAAGAAAAATAAATCTACCATCAAAGAAAAATAAATCTACCATAAAAAAATTGGAGATTAGGGATTCGAGATTTTTACAAAATCCTCTTACCACCGAAACAAAACCGGAATTATCAATTACATTTGTAGAATGCATCAAAACTTTCTAAAAATGCACAAGAACAAGAACAAATCCGGAAATCGAACATGAACAAACCCGAAAATCGAACATGAACAAACCCAAAAATTGAACATGTACAAACCCGGAAATCGAACATGAACAAACCTGGAAATTGAACATGTACAAACCCGGAAATCGAACATGAACAAACCCGAAAATCGAACAAGAAGAAATTACAAAATCGATTCGTATCTATATAGTAAAAGGAAGAAAAGAGAAGTTAAGAGAAAACGAAACTTACCGTTGGAGTCGTTGGAGAAGAGAGATACCGCCGGAGAAGATGAAGAGAGGAGTCGCCGGAGAAGAGAGGAGTCGCCGGAGAAGATGAAGAGGGAATCGCGTTTTTGTGTCGTTGACACAAAAAAAAAAAACGTGAGTTGAGTTTTGTTGAAAACCCTTTTTTTTTTTTAATGGCATTCTTGTAATTCTAAAAATACCACAAGGTTTAAAAGACATTTCCCACATCCCCATCTTATGAGAGTCATTTGAGTAATTAGTAGACTTTTGGAAGTCATTTGAGTAATTTTCTCATTTTTTAATGATAAGTAAGATATCTTGTTACAACCTACCACTGAACATGCCCTTAGGGACTAAGTCCCTACTAGTATTAACCTAAAATTGGTGACACCAAAACAAGTCTATTCCTAACATATGGATGGTAAGTTATCTAACCTAGAGCAATGTTATGAATCTTGTGATTCTAATCTAATGCTTGCTATAATATGAAACCTTTGTATAGTTTCTTTAGAGCTTTGTTCAATGAAAAAATAGTAACCAAAAAAATGTGAAAATCGAAACCGCTCATACGGTCATACCCAAAAAGTACTAGAGGGTAAAAATGTAATTTCAGAATAGAAACAAAAAAAACGTCTGCCTTTCAGCGTTCTTCTATCTGGCAAAACTCAGAATCCATAAATCAAGCTCTCTCGCTTGTTTCTTGTCGCCGGAGAATCGTTGTCTAAACAAATCGGAAGAATCTCGAGCCACGGTGAAATAGAGCCGAAAGGGGTTTTTTTGATCGGTGATATAAGCTTCCGATTTGCATTTCGTGCCCTCTGATTATTGACATTTCAATTGCTTTCGTCTTAAAGGCGCTTGCTTTGTGAGTAATTTATCGAGAGGTGTGTAAATATTGGGAATGGGGAGGTTTCTGGTGATGTTGACGGCAGCCACGGCGGTTGTGGCTTGTTCAGTGGCGACGGTGATGGTGAGAAGGAGGATGAAACGTCGGAGGAAGTGGAGGAAGGTGGTTGGGATACTTAAAGATTTGGAGGAATCTTGTGAGACGCCTTTGGGTAGGTTGAGGCAAATGGTTGATGCCATAGCTGTTGAAATGCAAGCTGGTTTGGTTTCTGAAGGAGGGTCAAAGCTTAAAATGCTTCTCACTTTCGTCGATGATCTTCCCAATGGGTGAGAAGAATTTGCATATTCCAATGCTTGTTGATTAGGTTCCAGGATTGTAGCATTTTAATTCTAGATTGTTAGTTTTGTGAAATGGAAGTGTTTTTTGCTTGATTGTCACAATGTGGGTCTCTTGATGTAATGTATGATCCACTTTTGTTTCAGGAGCGAGAGAGGAACTTATTATGCACTTCATCTTGGAGGCTCTTACTTTAGGATGATTAGGGTTTATTTGGCTGGCCAAAGATCATCTCTTGAAGTTCAAGATGTTGAACGGCATTGCATACCGACATCTTTGTTGAATAGCACCAGCGAGGTGACAGCGCTTTCCCCAACATTGTTCTAAACCAAGCTCGGTTTATAAAAAGTGACAGATATGATACTTGTTTATTTGATTTGCAGGTTCTCTTCGACTTTCTTGCATCATCCTTGCAGGGGTTCATTGAGAAAGAAGGAGACACGTCACAATTTGGAAAAAGGGAACTTGCCTTTACATTCTCTTTCCCAGTCAAGCAAACATCGCTCTCTTCAGGAGTTTTAATTAAATGGACTAAAGGTTTTGCAATTAGTGAAATGGTTAGTTCAAATTTTCTGCCTGATTGTGTTTTCTAATTTTTCATATTAATTCTAAGGCTACACTTATATCATCTTAAACCTATTCCACTCTTTCGCGGGTTAAGAGTTGGATCAACTCAAATGTATGATCATCAGTTTGTGTATATTGTGACGTGACCAACAATGTGATCCATATTTTACCATTTGGAGTTTACTTTGGGGGAATGTATCACCAATGCTGCGTATGTATATTCAAAGTTAACCTTTTTTCTTATGTTCTTGACACATTGATCCTATGATTTAGGCTGGGGAAGACATAGCTGAATGTCTTCAAGGAGCGTTGAACAGGAGAGGGCTAGATATACACGTTGCTGCTCTTGTAAGTGATTTGTTACTGCAGCGGAATCATATCCTAGGGGAATTGCTTCTTCATCGTTTACGATTGCTTTGGATTTTCTCCTTTTGTTTCATATTATGTTTGCAAAATTCATCCTAACAGAATAAGCGTGGGGATTGGCTATGCGTCTCGTAGAAGATCTCATACATTATGCTTGGTTCTGATATTAGTTTTCATCGTTTGAGCAGGTGAATGATACAGTTGGGGCCCTATCCTTTGGCCATTATCATGACCCAGACACGATAGCCGCTGTAGTCTTTGGAACAGGCAGTAATGCCTGTTACCTTGAACGAACTGATGCCATAATCAAGTGTCAAAATACGCGGACAACTTCTGGAAGCATGGTACTCATCCTAAGCAACTGGCCATCAAAGTTTAGATTCCTGAGGGTTTTATATAAAAGATTTGATGCATCGCTCTTATTTGTTAGGTGGTCAACATGGAGTGGGGAAACTTTTGGTCATCTCGTCTGCCAAGAACGTCATATGACGTTCAGTTGGATGCAGAGAGTTTGAATTCAAATGACATGGTAATATTTTGCTAACCTCCCTTTCACTTCTTCGTTTTATCCTGTTTCAAGGTTTATTATCAGGTAATCAATGAGCAGTGAAGTTCAAATTGGTGGGTATGTTTATATAGGGATTTGAGAAGATGATAGGAGGGATGTATCTGGGTGACATTGTCCGCAGAGTAATTCTTCGTATGTCCCAAGAGTCAGACGTCTTTGGACCCATCTCATCCATTTTATCGACGCCGTTTGTTCTAAGGTACATTTCCTTCTGTGTCTTCTTCTGCATCTGTTTCAACTGAGAAAAACAAAAATGCCAAACTTTAAAAAAAACTTTTCCGAATTCTCAGTGCTAATAGTCTTTGTAAATAGCTGCTACTAGTTGTATTTTGTGCAGTGTAAATTTCCATGTTTATCTATGCATATATGTCTAAAACAAATCTTACTCCTATCACAGAACAGATTCTGTCTCAGCAATGCATGAAGATGAGACACCCGAGTTACAAGAAGTAGCAAGAATCTTGAAAGATTTAGGGGTAAAGTTTTTCTTTGTACCAGAACCATTGAAGACAAAATGAATGATGATACCTCCAATCCGATGGACTTTAACGAAAATAGCTTTGCTCTTGGTCTTTCTCTGGTTAATAATCACAGGTATCAAAGATACCATTGAAGGTGAGGAAACTTGTGGTGAAGATATGCGATGTAGTGTCACGCAGAGCGGCCAGGCTAGCAGCAGCTGGAATTGCAGGAATCTTGAAGAAAGTAGGTAGAGATGGGAGCGGAGGAGAAGGAGGAAGATGGAGAAGTTATAATCAGGAGATGAGAAGAACAGTAGTGGCAGTAGAAGGAGGTCTCTATTCGAATTACAAGATGTTCAGAGAATACATGGACGAAGCTCTGAAAGATATATTGGGAGAAGACGTGGCTCAACACGTTGTGATTAAGGCCATGGAAGATGGCTCCAGCATTGGTTCTGCCTTGTTGCTGGCTTCGTCGCACACTGTTAGAACCATACCATCCGTGTGAATAGCTGTGCAGATTTTAGGATGTACAGTCGATTATTTTAGATGCATGCAAGTAAATATTGTAGGAACTTTATAATTCTTTTGTTAGTCCTACTCAGACAATTGTGTATATAAACGAAGTGAAAGTCTGTAGTAGTCAAAATATGCAAGGGAATCAAAGTCTTAAGGGCTATAAGGCATAACAACAAAACCAATACCATCTTTTTCAGTACAAGCTTAATCCAAGAAAGAGCAAAAATTTCTTTTAAGTAAAGAACGAGAGTAGGGAAAAAACAGAAACTACTGTTTCAGGGGCTATAATATTGTTACAACGCAAAAAGAAGCTAGAAATGGCCGGTGGGTTCTGAAAATGGGGACAAAAGCACACACTAAGGATTAAGAAAACACATTCAAAGAGGAGCTTGAGCTTTGCCTACTCATCGCCTCCGCTCTCATCCTTCACCAGTTTGATCATGTCGTCGATTCGCAGAATCGTAATGGCGGCCTCTGTTGCAAACTGCACACAAAAACAAAGTCCCTTTAAAATTCAAGAGATCACTTTGATTATATAAGAAAATAGTTTATGCAAGTAAGTAAGTTAAGTGCTTCACCTGGATAATTTTCACTTTGCTCATAGCCGGTTCAATCACTCCAGCTTCCAAATTGTTACGGATGGTTCCGTTTACGAGGTCAAGTCCCATGCTGCATTTGTGTTTACCATACATAAAGTCGATGAGAAAACAGCCTTTTCAAATGAAACCTCAAGGGGTGAAAAGACAAGCAGCAATAATATTTGCTTGTTACCTTGAATAATGCTTCTTATCAGCCTTGGTTTGTGCGGTGTGGTGGTACGCTCTTAGTTTAGCTACCAACTCGGTTGCATCCTTAGCAGCGTTTACTGCAAGCACCTGAGGATAAGATGATAATAGTTGGAGAATAAGACCAAAGGACAGATCTTTTTATTGATCGAATAGGATTGTTGGTCGCACCTTTGGTATAATCAATAGCGCATCTGCAAATTCAGCAATAGCCAATTGTTCGCGAGAGCCCAAGGTTGTAGCAAGGTGCTCCAGATACACAGACAACGCTGATTCAACTGCACCTCCACCCGCAACGACCTGTTTGACAGGAAACAGTTTTGCGTTAAACAAGAAACGTGATTTTTGTTACCAAATGCAAGGAGTCTCTAAAAGGCAGTAAAAGGATGTTACCGTGTTAGACTCAAGGGTCCTCTTCACAATGCATAAAGCGTCATGCAGTGCCCTCTCCATCTCATCAAGCATGTAGTCATTCGCACCTCTTAAGATCAAGGAGACCTTACAGACAAAAAGTTTACGAAGTCAGGGAATATGATTTGTTTTGTGTGATACAATAGTGTTAACAATTAAGCATGATCTTATGCAAAGAGCAAGTGGCATACCGCACTGCTCGTTTTGGTTCCCTTTATCAATATAACATCATCATCTGCGATTCTCTCCTCCACAACCTCATCTGCAGTTCCAAGGTGTGCTGGATCAAATGTTTCTTCGCCCTCCATGTCAGCAAAAGTAGTGACCTAAAACAAAGAACAAATATTAGTTGAAAATTTAAGTTTCACAAACACATTATAGTTTGGTAACTTGGTTCTAATGCTTTTAGTATTGAAAAGCAGAACTGCAGAAGTACCAGGGTTGCTCCAGTTGCCTTAGCAACATGACGCATGTCTTCTTTACGCACACGCCTAACAGCAATAGCTCCTGCCTCTACAAAGTACTGAAATAAAGCAAAGAAATAAGAATTTAAATAACTTCGATGAATAAACATAAAAGCAAGATATACTGAATAAAAAACTGAGTTTTATGCAAGGGATGAGAGGTCTTCAATCTCACTTTAAGTGCCATGTCGTCAATCCCCTTCGTGGTTAGAATTACATTGGCACCAGCTTTAAGAAGTTTCTCTATGCGCTCTTTTGTCATGTCAGCTTCTCTGTGAAAACAAATACTCAGAAACATATAAAAAAAAAAATCTGTATATAGATAACATCTGCAGCACAAGTGAATAGAGCCGGATATCTTAACCTATCTCTATCCCGTACGCCCCCATTATTGGAATAAACGCAAATATTTTTTCTCGTAGAGATCAAGAGAACAATCTGACCACCATAATAATATTTAGGAACCCAGGTATCAGTGTACAGCTGAGAAAAATACCTTTGACGGATTTTTTCAAGTTCTCGGGGATCATTAACAACAACTTGGACACCCAGCTGCATTTTTGTCTTCTGCAGATTGAAGTCAAGGCAAGCAATCTTTGCTGGAGACACTCGTAGTGGCATCCCTTGGGCAGCACGGCCAGTATTGAGAGCATATCCATTCAACAAATAGCTGTCTTTTGCACTTTGTCCATGAGCTTTCAGAATATTAATGCCCTACAATGTGGTATGCAGAAGTGTTTAAGCATATAACTACCATCCTCAGTCTGGATGTTATGTTTGAATCTTTGACAGAGAAACATAGAACTACCTTGATAGGGTATTTTATCTCTCCCCGCTGATTTGTCATCTTGACTGACAGAACAGCTTCCACAACCTTCAAGAAAAATGTGATCATAACAGTTAAGCCACGTGAAATGATCAGGGTACAATGATATCAACAGATCCCAGTTCATTGGAGGAAAATCTAGAACAGACTTGAGAAGAAAAAAGCCACCCCAGACAAAACCGAAGTTAAACATAGGAATTAACAAATATTTACAAAAATAATGGTTTAATATAACAAAGCATGCACTTCCAAATATTGCCAAGTAAGGAGAACTAGAAGCATACTAAATTGGCAAAGAAGTCGCTGTCGCCAGATATCAGTTTGGAGGACATGCTGGTTTTAGCACAGTTTATCAATGGAACTTTCCCAAGCTTTTCAACCTGTATAACACAAAATAACCAGTTAACTAATGAGGAAGAGATGAGCCCTAAAGAGAGAGGACCATAAAGAGTTGACTACATAAATAAAAGTTAAAAGATGCTCTTGAGGTCTAGAGGAGAGAAAATATAGACCATCACAAGAGGACTAACCTTAGTCACCAACTTCTCCTCTATGTATTTGCAAGCTTCTCTCATTGCTAGCTGTCAACAGTAACACAAAATTATGAGCACACTGGAAAGGGTAATGCAGGACAGAACATATGAACAAAAATCGCAGCCTACCCTGTATCCACTGATTATTGATGTTGGATGTATTTTGTTCCTGACCAAATCATTTGCCCTCTGCAAATATATGCACAAGACCATTAATCATCAAGCAGTGACAAATCTTCACACCTCTCGTATAAAAAAGCAAAATCAAAGACAAACCTTGAGCAACTCAGCAGCTACAATAACCACAGATGTAGTCCCATCACCGACTTCTCTATCCTGGAGCTCAGCTAACTCAACAAGAACCTGTGATAACAAAAGCAAAGGTAAATAACAACACGCATAAACGTATATCGATGATAAGTTATGTATCAATTACCTTAGCAGCAGGGTGTTCTACCTCCAACATCCTAAGAATAGTAGCACCGTCGTTTGTAATGGTCACATCACCAATATCATCCACCAGCATCTGGAAAACAAGACAAGACGAATCAGGTACGTGAATCTAAGAAATGAAAGGCTAATTCAGAAACCAAGAAAGATCCCAAACAATCGCAAAGCAGTAGAATTACCTTGTCGAGTCCGACGGGACCAAGTGAGGTCTTCACAATATTCGCAACAGCTTGACAAGCCATCACTGTAAACAGAGTAATCAACATATCAGAAAACTTCAAATAAAACCCTAGAGATCGAACACAAAATCTTCGATGAGAAAAATAGTGAATCGATTAGGAGAAATGCTAATAGAAGAAACAAGCAAGTGAGGGAGACGAAGAAGAGTACCGTTCTGAGTACGAACATCTTGGCCGGATTGCCTATCGCCGGAAATATCCGGATTTTGAGCGGAGATCGACATATCTAGTTAGTCGATGGACACAAGAGAAGCCCTAGATCGGAGATCTGAGCTATAAGGAGAAGTGGAGTAAGAGAATGTTCGTCTTTTCGAAAACGGAAAATGCTTCTTCTCAAACTTTTGGGACACTGAGAGACTCTCCGGCGGGTTTTTAACTTTCGAGGTTTCTGGGATGTACGATGAGGTCTGAGCAAAGCGGCGTCGTTTTTGTAGTGCCGAAATTGATCTATTTTCAGGCCCATTTATGAGATTATGTGCGAAACACCAACTAATGGGCTTTCTCGGTGTTTTAACCAGAAAGGTAAAAATGTCATTTGAGAAATCAATAGAACAAATAGAGTCACTGAGTTTGTTATGATATTTCTACAACATTTTTTAGAGCTTATCAAATCTCAGTTTCCATTGTTTCATACTTGAACAGAGGGAGTTTGTTCTGGTTTATGTATGGAAGATATTGATTATTGTTGCGAGGAGCTGGATTCCAAAATCGAAACGGTAAGAGAAGGTTTTTTTATAGCTAGTAATGGCTTAAAAGTGAGATTACAAAGTAAAAGACACATGATCCAAAGTCAGTGACTCTTTCTAGTTCTGGAATATTATATTATGGCTGATCCAGTCAGGGGAGATTTGATCATCAGTTACAGAGGCTTCTTGAGAATTATGCGTTTAAAGGCTTGTAGAGCTTCTCAACCATCTTCCTATACTCTGTACATTACCATAACCAAAAACAGACATAAGAAGAAGATCATTACTGAATCAAAATGGAGAAATACCAAACATGTGTAATCTGATATCAACTATTTATTGCAAAATTACCTTCTTGATTGCTCCAAAGCTGAGCTGCTTGATTGTTCAATGGTGAGCTGATGTTCGGTTCTGATCAACCAAAACCAATAAAATTCAGGAAAATCAGATAACCAACAGAGACATTAATAAGAAACCTCAACGGTTGGTTATATCAGCCATAGAGAGTTTACCTCCGAGAAGGCTTTGAATTGAGAGTAATATCGTCCTCACATCGTAAGCGGATGACCATTTATCCTACAAAGAATGTGAAAAAACGAATTATGTTTTATGTAACACTTC
Organism: Draba incana; assembly: GCA_963576765.1. Taxonomy (NCBI): domain Eukaryota; kingdom Viridiplantae; phylum Streptophyta; class Magnoliopsida; order Brassicales; family Brassicaceae; genus Draba; species Draba incana. Next base: position 27,531,298 of record OY755207.1, read on the forward strand.
TCTAGGACCAAGGGAATACACAAGTAATTGTTATGTACCTGAAGAATGTCCAAGCAAATATTGCCATAGATATCCACATTTGGGTGGAAGCAGCATGTCTCAAACTTAACTTTGGGAGGTTTAAAAGGATAATCGTTTGAGAAAGAGAGTAAGAGTCTGTACTCAGTTCCTTGGAACACCGTATCGTTGCTTCCTGTGATTGTTCCTTTCCAGCAAAAAATGTTGTCTTCCTCTGGAAAAGCCGATATTCCTGGATCACCTCCCATCTGAAAAACATCAAATCAAAGACCATATAAGCAAGCGTTACAACATATTAAAAGGTTCAGTTTTTTATTCTTTACATAGAAATGAAAGGGAAGAAAAGATAGCTTACCATTAAACCCATTAGTTCAGATTGCAGCCTGTGTTCAAGGACAAACAATGGATTAGAGAAACCATGAATTTGCTCAAGTAAGAAAACAAATAAACTGAAGCTTTGAGCAAGAAAGAGTACATAATAGTACTGAGATCTTTATATGTATAAAGTTCAGTGTATCGTTTTCTCAGAGGAATTCTAGCAAACAGTTGGTGGACAAAGCGAAAAACAAAAAAATTCCAGAAGAGAACAAGACAAGTCACAATCATTTTTGGATCCATCGTTTCTCTTAACATGATCTAGAAGCATGTAGCCCACAGGAACTGGATATAGGTAGAGCCAAAATGCTAATCTAATCGAGATAAAGAAACAAGAAAATCTATACACAAAGAATACGCGAATCGAAGCCATGGTAATCAAAAAGAAATTTCTGAGGCGAAATATTCCAAGATCGGAAAAAGGAAGAAAAGAAAGAACCTTTTGAGAACGGATTGACTATCGACAGTCTTACTCGGAGGAGTAGGCTGCTTTGATCCGGTGGCTACCGGCGTAGTCGCCGCCGGAGTATTTCCTTGGTACCCATTTACCGTAGCCATTCTCTTATCGCCTTCTAATTGAAAGAACAAGTCGGAATTTCTGAAATTGAAAGGCTTTCGCTTGAGAAGAAACAGATTCACGAATGATCAAAGTAGAAGAAGAAGAAAATAGAGGAAGAGCGTTCTACTTCTCTTCTTCCGCAGACAGAAAAAGAGAGAGACGTGGGTCTGTGTTATAAAACGTGTTGGACTGATGAAACGACGTCGGTTTAAGCAATAACCCCAAAATGGAATAACCCAATAATGTTTATTGGCATTTTAAATTCTACCCACTTATGTAACGGCTACTTACTTCCTCCAGTGATCAGATTTGTTTACAAAAACATGAAAAAGGAAATTTATAAAATTGAGGTTTTCTTGGGATAAGATAACCAGAAAAGGTTTAAAATTATTAAATGTTGATTGTTGTTTTGTGAATGTGATGTAATTTTTTTTTATTTATTGATAAAAAGTTGAACTGACCCATGTTCTCGTTTTGTAGATACATGATCCATCATAGAGCATTTAACATTAGCCAAAAAATATACGTTATGTTTCGTTCATACTTTATAAAATTTGTTCCTTAGGTCTAACTATTTTTCCTAACGAAACTTTGTTCCTTAGATATAATTTAAGTGAAGTAACCAATTGTAAGATACCTATGTATTAAAGTCTGGAATCTCACAAAATGCACAACAGATCAAAGAGTATGGGATATACAAGACGAGAGATAGTCGAAAGCCAAGGACAAACCAAGATCTTGTTACAATTGGATTCATCAAAAGGACTCAATATCTTTAAAACCAATATCAAAGTTAAAGAGAGAAACATTTCTACAGATAGATGATAACTTCCCTAATAACATACTGAGAAACAACAAACTATCCATCAACGACGACTCAAGATACGGGAGGGAGATGTACATACCAATCAACATTGGAGCTTAATGACTCGAGAGACTCTCGAAGAAGAAGACGGGACACATACTTGTGCTGAACATTATATCGTCTCTCATCCATTTTGGCGCTACTCTTTCAAATGTCCCGAGCGTTACAACCTTGTAGAGCAGCTCACATTCTTCACTGGTTGATTTATTTACTAGACTTAGGCTGAATGATAAACCTGTTTTGTTCAAAAAAGTCAGGGGAAAAAACAGCATCAGTCCTTTTCTGGTGGTTGATGATTTCAAGACATTGGACGGACCGTCTTTTAAATCAAAATGAAAGACGGAAATGTAAACAACCCACAGAAAGATACAGAAACACAACATTCTGCAGAAATAGTTACCGCTTGTTGGATGCGAGGCTATGATGCAGACTTGATCGCCTTCCTGATTAGTTGATAATTTCATTCCAAGCAAATGTTCCCCAAGAGCTTGAAATGTACAACAAGCAGAGCTATTTGTTCCACCGTAGGTTGTTTTGCAGCATTGTGGCTGAGAAACCAAGAGAGTTTCCTAGAAAGAAAAAGCAAGAAAAAGTATAAGTAAAGAAACTTTAACATTCAGTCAGAATTGAAAGGATGATCGGCGATTTGTTTTACCGGTTCTTTATGATGTATGGTAATGGCAGGTGATACGATTTCCGTTTCTACCACATCTTCAGACTGTCTCCTACGTTTTCTCATAGTTCTCGTTGTCACTTGAGCAGATTCAGGAGTCTTTCTCTCTTGTCTTTTTCCACTTTGATCTTCGTAGCTGTGACGATGTCCCTCTTGGATCAGCTCTTTTAGCTTTTCAACTTCTTCAGAAAGTGCTCTATCTGTAAAAGCTCACTCTTTTAAGTACAAGGATCAACCGAAAAGAAGAAGGATATTATTATTCTTAACAAAAACAAGTCGCCATCAATATCCATAATCAGTTCACACTATCTAATCTGAATTTCTAGACAAAACTTCATATCATTCCATAAGAGAGTAGCAACAACCGATAAAATTGCTTCTTACTCTTTTGTTCTTCTGCCATGAGAAGCTTTTGACACTCCAGACTTTCCTTGTCCTTGGTTGATCTATGGACCAAGATTGTGATGGTTAGATGTTTTCAAGGATCCAACTTGTCCAAATAAATGAAACTAACTCCATAAACATATGGGGGGAGGAATCAAGAAATGTTACATGCCTGATTGAAGTTATCTCAGTCCTCAAATCCTCCACTCTCTCCTGCAAATCCTCGTTTTGACTTGTCAAATGTTGCATCAACTCCTCTGAGGCTGCAAAAGCAAAAGAGATAAAGAAGGGCTTCAAACACATGGAAGTCTTCAACTTTGTAAGCAATATACAGCACAAAAAGATTCCTCACTGTTATAATTCCAAATCGAAATTGATGCTTTACTGTTCTAAACCAAAATTGTGCAATCTAACCTAAGGACATAGAAGCTAGCACTGATGAGAGAGCAAAAGAAGAAGCCAGATCCGAAATTGGTACCTGAAACAAAGTTTAGGAACTTCTCTTCTTGTTCCTTATTAACCTCATCGAATTCGGAGAGTTTCTTCTTCTGGAGATGGAAATGAGAAGTCAAAATCGAAATCTAGAAATGCAAAACACGAAACAAACCCAGAAATTGAATGAAAATTAAACGGATGGAAAAAAACCTTGAGTTTGGTGTATTTGTCGTAGAGCTTGCCGTAGAGAGCTTGCATCTGCGAACTGAAGAATCGAAATTAATCGATACGAGACTCGAAAAGAAGCAAAATCCAAGTATTAGACAATTTGCTTCGAGAGAGCACCTTTGCTTCACCGAACTGAAATTGGTTGCAGATTATGAGGCGAATACTGAATTCAGAAAATTTTCCAGATTTACGCTTAAAACTTAAAAGCCTAAAACGACCCAGGAAGAAATCCAATTGTCGTCGATATTTATTAGGGCAAGTGAAATTGGGCTTAATTATATAATAACCCCCCAAAAAAATCAGGGAATTTTATGATATTTTCCTTTTCTTTTTAAAAACACTTGTGAAATCTCCAATATCACTTGCAAATTCTCGTTTTTTGTTTCCTTAAAATTAGCAAGAGGTTCTTTACCGAACCCCCGAAACTAGTAATCCTCCAAACCTGAACACCAGAACATGTAATATTAGTCACGTTTCTAGCGTCACTGGATCTTGTGGTCTCAATCTTTGCCTTGAGAACTTTTAGTTTAGCTAAAGGCAATTAGTGTAAATTCTCTCGTCTTCACTTCTCAAATGTTGCATCAACTCCTCTGAGGCTTCGAAAGCAAGAGAGATAAAAGAGTAACTAAGAACACTTGAAATTCTTCAATTTTTGTAGGCAATAAACAAAAAAAGAAGGAAACCCCTTTCTTATGATTACAAATTGAATTCGATAAATATTCAGACTAACGTTTAAAATTCCAAAAATGAACCATGAAATCGATGTACTTTTTAGGACATAACTTGTCGTGGTTTAGTATGTAGTTTGTGTATTTCCACGGTTAATTGTAAACTTACTGTTCAGTAAGACTATATACTAAATCATAACCAAGAAAACATTCAGCGACTTGTTTCTATGTTCTTGAGGTTTGCTTGAACGAACAGGAGGATCAAGAACATCAATGGACATAGTGAGTCAATTCTTGAATCTCTTCTCAGATCCTCACCTCACATTAGCTGTCACCTTGGGAGATGGAACACTAATTATTTGATTATTTCGATCCACGAGTCTCGCAACTCTTTCACGTTCTTACATTACAAAAAGTTTTTAATGTAATAAACAAAGCATTATTGGTCACCCACTAAATCCACAGATTCTTGATTAAGTTTCATCTTCCTCTTTCACTTTTGAGCAACAATGGCACCAATCATGAACGTTGACTTTCAAAACTGCTTCATATTTATCCTCTTATGTCTGTTCTCAGTCCTTTTGTACTCTCTCTTCTTTAGAACATCCAAAGTTTGTGGTGATCTGCCTCCAAGCCCTCCCTCTCTTCCCATCATTGGTCATCTTCACCTTTTACTCTCTCTTTGAATCCACAAGTCTCTCCATAAACTATCCTCCAAGTATGGACCATTCCTCTACCTCCGCGTCTTCAACATACCCATGGTCCTCGTCTCCTCATCTACAATAGCCTATGAGATCTTCAAGACGCATGACCTCAATGTTTCGTTCCGTGGCCTCTCTCCCATCGGTGGGTCACTTTTGTTCGGGTCTTCAACTTTCCTTATGGCTCCCCATGGAGAATACTGGAAGTTTTATGAAGAAGCTCGTCGTCATAAACCTGCTCGGATCACACGCACTCGAGCGTTCACGAAGCATCCGTGCAGAGGAGTTAGAGCGGTTGTATAGGAACCTGCTCGATAAGGCGATGAAGAATGAGGGCGTTGAGATCGGCAAGGAAGCGATAAATCTTAGTAACAACATCATCTTCAAGATTCTTATGGGGAGGAGTGCAAGATGGCGAGGCGGAGAGTGCAAGGGGTCTAGTTATTGAATCATTTGCCCTGTTCATGAAACTCTCTTTGGCGACATTGCTTCGCAGACCGCTCGAGAAGGTTGGAATCCAATTGTTTAAAAAGGATACATTGAGTGTTTCCCCGCAGATTCGACGAGTTGCTAGAGAGGATTCTAGAGAAACACCAAGAAGAGAGGCCAAGCGAGCATCATGGTGCAAACATGAAGGACGTTCCGTTGGAAGCTTTTCGAGATGAAAATGCAGAGTATAAGATCACTAAGAACCATATTAAGTCTTTTCTCATTGTAAGTGTGCTTCCTCTCTCTAGGAGTTCATAAGATCAACACCACTAATTATCCTCACTAAAAAACTTTTTTTACAAGTGCAGGAACTTTTCATTGCAGGAACTGGCAGTATGGGGCAAACTACACAGTGGACAATGGCGGAGATCATTAACAACCCTAACATTCTGGAGAGATTAAGAGAAGATATTGATTTCGTTGTAGGAAAATCAAGGTTGATTCAAGAAACGGATCTACCAAACCTTCTTTATTTGCAAGCGGTCGTCAAGGAAGGACTGAGATTACACACACCGGCGCCTTTTTTGTTAAGGACGTTCCGAGAAGGGTGCAATATTGGAGGCTTTCGTGTATCAGAGGAGACAACACTTATTGTTAATGGTTATGATGTGATGAGAGATCCTGATACTTGGGAAGATCCGAACGAGTTTAAGCCAGAGAGGTTTCTAGATTCTTCAATATCAGGGCAAGAAGAGGAAAGAAAGGAACATACACTTAAGTATATCCTTTTTGGGAGCGGAAGGAGAGGGTGTCCAGGAGCAAATCTAGCATATATCTTCATAGGAACTACAGTTGGGATGATGGTGCAATGCTTTGACTGGAAAATCAAAGGAGATAAGGTTAATTTGGAAGAGGCTGCTGGAGGAATGATCTTGACCATGGCCCATCCCCTTAAGTGCACTTCGGTTGCTCTGTGATAGGAATCACGTACTTGACACATCTCTTCTCTTGCTATTTCTTTTAAGTTTACTTATTTGGTTTTCCTTATTTCAACTTTCCTAATTTGTTAAACCGACTCTGCAACTTTCTTATATATGTAAGGCTTTGCCACACAATAGAAACCAAGCAATAATAATCTTCTTCACTCATCTTTCTCTCTCACACAACTTATCATCATCGTTCATCATTGAATCCTTTGCTCTGAGGTGATATTCTTATTTCTTTCACCTTCTAGCTTGAGATTCTCCGTTCCCCGAGCTTTCGGTAAGCTTCTGGATCGGGTTTTATCCATCACTAACAAGTCCGTCTCATGCTCAAACCCTAAACCCTTTGGCTTCTAATCTAAAAATGGTACCAAGTTGGTAAGTTCTTGATGATTGTCAAAACGTAATAGGGAAGCCTTTGCTTTCAGATCTCATATGTTCATCTTAGAAATGATATCCAAGGAAGAAATGTTTGTCTTTAGATGTTTGATTAGAGAAGATGAATTTTCTGGTGATTATTGATTAGTAGTGTTGTAGCACCATGTTTCCTTCCCTAATGATGACATCAAAAGTTCCAATGTCTTGCGATTTTTTCCATTCAGATCATCACAAAAAGTATTCAAAACCATATCTAATGCACTTCCTTGATCCTTCGGTTTGATGATTCAAAATTTCATATTATAGGATAAATTCAAATTTTCTTTTGGTGCAACATTTGGATCACTTCAACTATCCCATCAAATTCAACGACACATAAATCTTAACATTAAAACCAAAACAAAATAATTGAACCACACATTTTTCTCATGACGTCTACTTGATAAATTTAAATAATTTTTCTGTCAAATAAAATGTGTAATAATAGAACTGAAATGGTTTGGTCCCACTCTGGTCACCATCTTGTAATCAATGAGGAGCCTCAGTTGTCGTATTAGTTAGCATGAATATATGTAAGTTTCTCAAAGAGACTCTAATTTAATAATTTAAAATTAATTTAGTTATTTATTTAATTTTTAAAGCATTAAAAATAGAGGTAGCCAATTAGACTTAGACAGTTGGCACATAAATTTCTATAAAAGATGTGAAACGTCTCTATTTTAGAGATTTCTCACCCAAACGTCTCTTCCTTCAATCTATATTTATTATTTCTTCAATTTAAAAACGGGTAAAAAACTCACCAATGTAACAGAACCTACACCAACTCTCCTTGTATGGTTTGGGTTTTGATAGTGTTGATACTTGATACTATCAAACAAGAGTTTGTTATCCCCAATAAAGGTTACTTCTGTATATGACAATTTATTTATTTTTTTAAAATTTTTTTATGTCAGCCTTTTAATATCTCGAATAAAAAGCAGCAAAGCTTGACCGTACGAATATGGGTATGGATAAGATTATGAGTTTGCGTAAGCTTGTTTACTCATATCTTGATTTGGAATTCAAGCTATAAAAGAATAAGTGGTAATTAAAGGATTCTAAATTTCTAATCCAAACCCAAGTAACTTAGTTTGAAAATTTTACCAAAAAAAAAAAAATTTAGTTTGAAAACAATTTTATATTTTACGACGTGTATTTCGTTTGGTTTATTTCCTATGTTTATACTACTGTAAACAATTAGCTAGACCTATGCATGCTCTGAAATAGTATATTGAAAAAAAAACAAAAGAGTACACATTATAACATGTAAACCAAACATTAATAAAATTGATCTTTGAAAGTTTGAAACAATCGAATCGAAGTTGTAACCCGTCTTATGTGACTAGTTAAAGAATTGTTCCTTACAACTTTCAATCTTTTGTTATGAACTTAATATGATTCATAGCCAGATTTATGTGCTATATACGACTAGATAAATGACAAATTCACTTTCCAACATCTCTCTTTGCTAAAGTATTACGTGAACGATACTATCCCCGATCATCTCTGATGGTAAATCGTAAGGTCATGTCTCCCTTGTATGGTTGGACTACCATTATGGCGGCAAATGCCTGCTCAGACTAGGTCTTTAGAAGACTATACACTCGGGTTTTAATACAAAGACTTGGAGTGAACCTTGGATTCCAGACAAACCGGCTCGTATACCAAGACGTCTTGACAGTCACATCCGACGAGATCCCCATCTTCTGGTTAAAGACCTCATGCTACACAACTCATCGGAATGAAACCACATAAGACTCCGGGAATTATTCCATCCCGAGGTGTCGCCCTAATTATGGAGTTGAAACCTAGCAGAATTTTCAAATTAGACGGTTATGCGTAGAGCTATACAAAATTAGGAATGTATATGGTTAAATCTAGATATGAGATATTACACAACACAACCCAAAGTCTACAACCCCACCAGATATCTTAGCCAAGCATCACAGGTTTGCTAAGCCAAGCTTGGAAAATCAAGACCCCGGGAAAGCTTCGACACTTTATGTGGCAAGTCTTAACAAGGTGTATAACCACATGCCAACGACTTACCTATTGACACCTTGGAAACGATAATAGCTGCCACAGATGTGGTGCATCAGAGGAATCAATAAATCATATGATTTTTGAATGCCCCCGACCTTACAGGTGTTGGCCCTATTAGACTAGCCGTCCCTTCCGGGTTATTTCCCGAGTACATCCCTATACCAAAATATGAATTTCCTATTTTGGAGGGTTAAAGAAAGGGGTCTTCCCAAACCACAAAGGAATATTTTCCCGTGGATTATTTGGTACATATGGAAGGCAAGGAACGACAAACTATTTAATGGAAAAGATATATCAGCTGCAATTACACTTCAAGTTGCTCAGTTAGAAGAAGAAAGTTGGAGAGGCGCGAATTTGGCTAAAAAAAACGAAGAAGAGGACATAAATCCCACCCAGATTGAAGATAGCATCCAACCGGACCATCCGCATATCTCGATATGTCAAGTGAACGCATCTTGGATAGATCATGGGCCCACTAGCGGTCTTGGATGGTGTCTCATCGATACATTAGGGATGACGCACACTAGTAAGCAAGAATGTCGCAGAAGCCTTTCAGCTCTACATGCAGAAATCAAGGGACTCCTCTGTGCAATGAAGTGCTTAATTCATAGGCGTTTATCTACGGTCCAACTTGAGACCGACTGCTCAGACCTATTGAAGATGATTGACGACCCAATGGATTGGCCAGTTTATCAGACTGAGCTAGATCACTTTACTGAACTTAAAACTAGATTTACTACTTTTTATTTATCTTATATATCTCGAGCTTGTAATGTCTGTGTTGATGCCTTTGCAAAAGCGGCACAAGCACGTAATTATATATTTTTCCATGTAGACCCTGATGAGTTGATAGAAAGTATTCGTTATGGATGTCTTCTATTAATCAAATGTGATTTAATATATGAAACTAGTTGAAAAAAAAAAGAAAAGTTAGAGAAATTCGATTGTATCTTACAAGTAGGATATCTTTCAATTTCTCATTTTTAAATCAATATAACAAAATGAAATTTAAACCATACAAATTAAATGTTTATATATAATTGAACGTTTTTGTTTTGTTGACAACTTGCAATACTATATTAATATTATTACTAGGGGTGTCAAAATGGGTTATTATCCATGGGTTACCCGAACCCACCCGCACTTTTAGTGGGTAAAGGTTATATTTTTTTACCCATATAAATAAATGGGTTTCGTTGGGTTACCCTATTGGGTTCACGGGTTTAATGGGTAAACCCATTAGGGTTATGGGTTACCCACGGGTTAAGCACAAAATATAAAGTAATATATATATATATATATTCTTTTAATAGATTTATATAAATTAGCATATATGGCATATGATGTGCTAAACATTCCTATAACTACTGTAGCTTCAGAATCATCTTTCAGTATTGGTTCTCGTGTTCTAAACAAATACCGAGGCCAACTTCTTCCGAAACATGTCCAAGCTCTACTTTGTATGAGATCATTTGGCTTTTCAAGTGATGAAAAAGGTAAATCATTTATATTTACTATATTAATACTAGTTGCTAAATTATCCAAGTTAGTAATATACTTTTCTTATTATTTGTAGACATTGAAAGTGATGAGAAGAACAATGAAACAAATGGATCTAAGGAAGGAGAGGAACCGAAGAAAGATTGAAGTGCTTTTTAAAAATAGTTTTATTGGTTTTATGGTTTTTTCTGTTTTATTGGTTTTATGATTTTACTAGTTTATTTTAATATACATTGGTTTTATGGTTTTTTTATATTATTGGTTTTATGGTTTCTTTCTTGTTTAAGTTAAAAACTTTTATTGGATTTATAATAATTTATGAATTATGTGTTGGGTTTTTATAAGTTTATTGTGTGATTCGATATATATATGGGTACCCATTTAACCCATTAAGCCAACGGGTTTCATATAAATGGGCTTGGGTATAAAAATTCTACCCATATAATAAATGGGTTGGGTTAAACCCGCCCACGAAAATCTCAAATCCATGCGGTTTTGGGTAGGGTTGGGTCGGGTTACCCATTTTGACACCCCTAATTATTACAAGTTGCTAGGAAATTATTTAAAAATCGACTTAGCACGTTTTTTCCATCATGTTATCAATTATTTAACCTCCACATTAGTCTATATAAATAAGCAGATTCTTGAATAACAAATTGCCTCTTCTTCACTCTGAGCAACAATGATCAACGTTGATTTTTAAAACTCTTTCATTTTGATTCTCCTCTGCTTTTTCTCACTCCTCTGTTTCTTTGTCTTCTTCTTCAAGAAACCAAATGTTGATTTTGATTCGCCTCCAAGCCCTCCTTCTCTACCGATCATCGGTCACCTTCACCTTCTTCTCTCTTCTCTAATCCATAATTCTTTTCAGAAAATCTCATCCAAGTACGGACCTCTCCTCCATATCCGCATCTTCAACGTCCCCATAGTCCTCGTCTCCTCTGCCTCAATGGCCAACGAGATCTTCAAGAATCATGACGTGAACATCTCGTCTCGAGGTCTCCCTCCTATCGACGAGTCCCTCTTCTTCGGATCTTCTGGCTTCTTCTCAGCTCCCCATGGAGATTATTGGAAGTTCATGAAGAAGATCGTCGTCGCCAAGCTTCTTGGACCACAAGCAATCGAGCAGTCAAGAGCCGTGCGTGCAGAGGAGCTAGAGCGGTTTTACTTCAATCTGCTTGATAAAGCGACGAAGAAGGAGAGCATTGAGATCCGTCAAGAGGCGATGAAATTCACTAATAATAGTATTTGCAAGTTGATCCTAGGAAGGAGTTGTTGGGAGGAGAACGGTGAAGCCGAGAGAGTTCGGGGATTGATTACGGAATCTATTGCCTTGACGAAGAAGGTTTTATTTGCAACCTTGTTGCGCAAGCCGCTCGAGAAGCTCGGAATCTCACTGTTTAGAAAGGACATAATGGGTATATCCGGCCGATACGACGATGTGCTGGAGAGTTTTCTTGTGGAACACGAAGAGAAACTCGAGAAGAAGCATCATTATCAAGGTATGGATTTGATGGACGTGTTGCTGGAAGCTAAAGGTGACGAAAAATCAGAGTGTAAGATCAGTAGAGACCACATCAAGTCCTTATACGTGGTAATTAAAAATATATTTCTACGTACATCACATTAATTAGGTTTATTAATTAATTAAATTACATGATTAAGTAACGTTGGCTCCGCCGTAGCTCTCTCTGGGCCCTTCTCCGCCGGTGAGCTTTCTCTGCCTTAACCCCTTCGCCATGGAAACAAATCCCACAGATCCAATATCCTCTTTGGCTATGGATCCCCAATTTGATTTCAAAGCATCGCAAGAATTACTACATCTGTGCGTCATGGATTCAATGATGCCTTCGCCGAGTAGACAATTGGAGACTAACAATGGGTCTCCAAGCTCCTCTCTGGCACCACAGTTTACCTCCGGTGACCCGGTAAATCCACTTCCTGATATTGGAACAAAAATGGGTACATGTCTTACTCCATCTACACCGTCTGCTCCATTGAACCACTCACTACCCAAAGGAGCTTGGGCCTCGCCCATGAAAACCTCAACCCTTTTCTCATCATCGGCAAATACCTCTGAATTCAACCATCAGATCTCAGAGGAGAATCGCTACTCTGTTCTCTCAAATAATGAGCATTGGCCGGATTTATCATTGAGAAAAAACCAATCCTCACCAAAAGCTTTCACGCCTACTCTGAATACGGTTTCAAAACCAACCAATACTTTAAGCTCAACATCTCTAGGCACCATGACAGCTCAATCCCAAGAGTATCCATGGGCTGCCAAGATGAAAGCAGTGTGTAATTTACAAAGGGTAACTACACCCGTCTATCTTGAAGATGGAACTCCAAAGGTCAGTATCCCTAGCCATGTACTTCTAGAGGGTTTAGAGAACCTGAAAGAGTTTGTAGTTGGTCAATTTTATCGTTGTGCAGCTCCATCTGGGGGGCATATTCATGCAGTAGTAACTCGTATTTGGGGTCGGAAGTGTCACATCTTTACCCGTAAACTAGGAGAATCATCTTATTTATTCCATATCCCAGATGAATCTACTCGTAAATGGGTTGTTCAACGAGGGTTATGGCACGTTGATGACTGTCTCATGTTTGTATCGGCTTGGAGTCCTTCACCAACTATCAGTTTACCGGAGATCACTACAATCCCGGTTTGGCTGACATTAAAGAACATACCAAATCAGCTCTACTCGATCAAAGGTATAAATTGGATTGCTTCTGGCATAGGTGCACCAATGGTTACAAGTAAGCCTTGGTTGGATCCGACGCAAATGGGAGAAGCAAAAATTTTGGTTGAAGTAAAGCTAAACAAGCCATTTCCCCAAAAGGTTGCTCTTGATGACCAAAGTGGCTCGTTCACAATGGTGGACGTGGTGTACTCTTGGTTGCCTACGAAGTGCGGTAAGTGTGGCCATTTGGGTCATAAAGCCTCTCATTGTCTTGGAATTCATGTCTCAAGTTCTCTACCAGTTGTAGATCCCATCGTTGCTACAGTTACTATTGTTGTACCTGTTGATTCAAGTTCTATACCTGAAGTTGCTACTACTTCAGCCGTTGATACAACTCCCAAATCTGTCTCTGATGTTATCTCTGTTAGTGCTCCTAATGTTGATACAACCACTGCCACATCTCCTAAAACCGTCTCCGATGTTGTCTTTGCTACTGTATCTTCTCCTGCTACACCCACTACTACAACCATCATTGAACCTACCATTGATGTTGTCTCTGCTATTCATATTGCCACTGCTGATACAGTGGACATAACTCCTCAAACGACTGAGAATTCAACAATTGCTTTGGAACTTCCACCTACTAATGTGTTTGCTCCTACAACTGTTACAACCACTGAAACAAATTTGAACGTAGCTTTACCCATTGATGAAGTTAGGGACCCATGTATTGACTCTTTGTGCATGGATGGGGATGACCACAGGGAAATGAGAGCTCAAGGAAATAATATGTGTGATTTGTGGAGTCCTCAAACCCAAGCTTCTCAAGACTTTGCGGGATAGGCCAGTAAAACAAACTCAAAAGATGCAAGAGATGGAGTGGAATGTTGTCGGAAGTCGAGGAAGGCGTGGTCGTTGAGGTGGCCATAAGTAATCTCTCGAGATTTCACTACTTGTTTTCCCTCTTTCCTTATCTATACTATGTGTTTTGCTTATTTGCTCTCTAAAACTACTCTATGAACTGTATGGTCTAAAGATCATAGCACTACTTGTTACTTTGCATTTTCAATAGAAGAACCTTTACCAAAAAAAAAAAAAAGTAACGTTTGAAACTTGCAGGAGCTTTTCCTCTGAGGCACTGACACATCGAAGCAAACAATACAATGGACGATGGCGGAAATCATTAACCACCCTAACATCATTGAGAGATTGAGAGAAGAGATCGATTCCGTTGTAGGAGAAACAAGGTTGATTCAAGAAACTGACCTACCAAACCTCCCTTATTTGCAAGCGGTAGTCAAAGAAGGTCTAAGATTGTACCCACCAGTTCCTCTCTTTGGAAGGAGACTTCAAGAAGGATTTAAGATAGGAGGATTTTACGTGTCGGAGAAGACAACACTTGCAGTTAATGGTTATGCTATTATGAGAGATCCTGATTATTGGAAAGATCCTAATGAGTTTAAGCCAGAAAGGTTTCTAACTTCTTCAAGATCAGAGCAAGAAGATGCAATAAAAGAGGAAGCACTCAAGTACCTTTCTTTTGGGAGCGGAAGGAGAGGTTGTCGTCCTGGATCAAATCTAGCTTATATATTTCTAGGAACCGCGATTGGAATGATGATTCAGTGCTTTGATTGGAGAATCAAAGGAGATAAGGTTAACATGGAAGAGACTCTTTCAGGGATGGTTTTGACAATGGCTCATCCCCTTAAGTGCACTCCTGCTCCTCGAATATGTAGATTTCCAATTCGTCACTGAGCTACCTATACAAGAATGAGTGTACTGTTCAAAACGTCCGTAAGATGTTTAAAATAATCAAGTAAGGAAGCTTTGCTAAGTTTCCCAGTTTAGTGTTAATGTTGAAAAGTTGAATCAATAGAAGAGTGTTCCATAATTTTCTCTACTGAATCTTTTGAGATGAAATGGTATCAGAAAAAAGAAATCCATCAACTTTTTTATTGTTCTTTGGGGTTTTGAGACATGTTTTTTTGCCTATTATAATCGTTTCGTATTCACTTAGAGTCTGACTGGTGTAGCTGCAGTGGTTGTCGGAGTTTGCGGAAGCGGGCGGTTGCGGTTTTAAGCATTTTTGAGCGATTTAAACGACTAGTGCAGCGGTTAAAAATTGATGCGTTTGCGGGATATTTACGATTGGTTGACAGCGGGTGTAGTAGCGGTTACATAATAAATTAACAATATAAACACATTAAACAATAATAAAAAATATAAAAAATCATATTATTATAAGAAAATATAAAAATTATTAATTAAATAAATTTAAATACTAGAAAATCATGTATATGATACTTACGTCGTTTATTATTATTATTATTATTATTATTATTATTATTATTATTATTATTATTATTTATTTTTTTGGATGAAAGTTATAAATTTAATGGAAAATTGTTTCTTTTGTAGATTTTGTTGTTATAAATACTAGGCACGGAACCCCCGCGAAATCGCGGGGGAACTCGACTTAAATAAAATTACCTAGATTAAACTGTAATTTGGCATTTGGAAGTTGAATGTACAATGGTTTTATCTGAACAATGAATTTCAAAATCATTAATGATAATTCTAATTAGAAAGGATAATTATTGTCTTGAACAATGAATTTCAAAATCGTTAGTAATATTTCTTATAAGAATGGATAATTGTTGTGTTGGAATGTTTGATTGATATGAATATACAAAATTATCTTTTTTGTATTTTAGTTGTTGACTAACTTGAAATTATAGGGTTAGATGTTTAGAAAATACAATCTTGTATAGTGGACAATATAGTCAGTTGTGTAATTTTGCACATCATTGGCAACATAATACACATATAAACAATATATATATATATATATATGTATAACATTTAAATATTAGTTTACGATTTGATATATAATAATCATTTTTAGTGTTTGAAATTTCGAATTAATATATTGTTTATATGTGTATTATGTTGCCAATGAAAAATTACACAACTGACTATATTGTCAATCATTAAAGTTACTTTGATGAAAAGTTACTTTTCAAAAGACTTGTAACTTTGTAATTAGTAGACCTAAAACTATTTGAAAACTTAATTAAATCATTAAAATAGATTAATTTTTTTATTAAATTATATAGTTAACTAACATATAAAAGTTATATACACGTTAAATGTAATAACATAATTGAAAAATTATACTTTGTAATTAGTAAACCTAAAACTATTTGGAAAATTAATTAAATCATTAATTAGATTAATTTTTTTATTAAATTATATAGTTAACTAACATATAAATGTTATATACACGTTAAATGTAATAACATAATTGGAAAATTATAACATATATATACTGATTAAATAATATATAGAATGTAATTGCTATAAAATAATGAAAAGTTACAATTTGAAGAGTTGTAACTTTTCAGTTTAGTAAGTAGTTAATTTACGAAGAGTTACCTCTCAAAAGACTTGTAACTTTTTAATTAGTCGAATGATATTTGATATATTAATTGAAACACTCAAATGATTATTATATATCAAATCATAGTTAACTACAATTTAATGTTATATATATGTTTAAATATTACAATTTGAAAAGTTGCAACTTTTGGATTATTAAGTAGTTATTTTGGTGAAGAGTTTCCATTTAAAAGACTTGTACATTTTTAATTAGTAGACCTAATGCTATATGAAAAATTAATTAATTCATTAAAATAGACTCTTTTTATTAAATTATAGTTAACTAACATTTAAATTTTATATACACGTATAAATATAATGACATAATTATCATGTTTAATGGTTATTCTATTCTCACATCTTGACGAGACCGTCATAATGAAAAGAAAAACTTTTGAAAACAACTACTAATCGAATATTTTTAGAAAAAGTCGTCAACCCAAAATGAAAATACACAATAACAACTAAATATAAACCGAAAGAACAAAAAAAGCTTCAGCCATAAAATGTGCATTGTCTAAAGAATTCAAAATTGTACAATTCAAAATTTTTAAACCAAATCTTAGAATTTGTATGGTCATAAGAATCCCAAAATTCACATAAATCAAGAATTTTATGAACTTACATTTTTTTAGTTTGTTTAAAAAAATCGTACGACATTTTCTATCATTATCATACTTTTTTCAAATTGATAACCATAAAAGAACTAAACATTGAATTAAAGAAATATATTAAATCATTTTAAAAAAGTTACTCAAAAGATACAACATGAAAAACATAACTCAACCAAAAATAACCATAAAATGGTTATTTTTGAAAAGACACGATCTTACAAATTTGAAATGACACAATTCTTCATAACAACTATAATGCGGTTTTTTGGAAATAATGCGTTTCTACGAAATATTTTCAAAAATACACCATCCTACAAATTCCTAAGAACACAAATTTTTTTTGAAAAATTATAAAACCGTTTTTTTCGGAAAAGAAGTGATTCTAAATTTTTTTTTTGAAAATACACAATCTTATATTTCTAAATGACAAAAAATTTCATAATAACCATAAAGCGGTTGTTTCCCGAAAAAATGCCACTGTACAATATCTTTTTGAAAATGAATGATCTTCTTTGACGTTTTGGATAATTATCATGCTTGAAGTAAATTTTAAATTGATCTACATATAAATTAAAAAATTAACAAAAGAAGTATATAGAAGAATTTTTTTCCGAAAAGCCACGACTCAAAAGATACTACCTGAAAAGACACATCTCTACAAAATAAACATAAAACAGATATTTTCGAAGAGGTGCATCTTTACAAAATTGAAAGGATATAACCCTTCAAAATAATCATAATGAAATTTTTTGGAAAAAAATACGACTCTAGAAAATAATTTGAGCATACACAACATTACTAATTTCAAAGGATACAACTTTTCAAACTAATCATAAAGCAGTTTTTTGGAAAAAAATATGACACTAAAAAATTATTTCAAAAGTACACGATCATACATTGTCTACATTGAAATTTTGGATAATTTAGCAATAAAATCTACACTATTTAACGAATTCCAAAATTATTGAAACAAATTAAGAATTATATAAACTTCTACAATGGTAAATAGATCAAAAATTTTAAATAATTAAAAAATGACGTTTTTGATGATTATTGTTTTTAAAGTGAGTTATAAAAATTGAAGCCAAGATTAAGAATGCATAGAACAATTAGTAAGACACATATATATAAGATGAAATGGTTTTGTCATGAAAGATTGCAACCATTCAAAAAGTATTAAAACGGTTAATTACAAAAGACACATTTTTGAAAAACATTATAAAACCATATCTTATTATATAAAGGAGATTGAGCAAAATTGTAACTCACGAGATCGTGACATGTGTAAAATATCATTTAGATGATGACACATGCCAATTAATTAAATATGTAAGCTTTTCAATATCAAAATTGTTAATTACCCGAAGACCCAAAAAATTATAAATACGTTTATTTGAAAGGACACAACTCTTTGATTTTTTTTTTTGAGGATTGTTATTATTATTTACATAATCATATAATTTTCGTATGATTATTATGTTTTAACGAAATTTTTTAATTGAGAGCCATAAATAAATAAACGAAAGAAATATATAGAAGAATTGTTTTTCGAAAAGTCATGACTAAAGAAATACCACCCTAAAAGACACAACTCTACAAAATAAACCATAAAGCGGTTATGTTCGAGGAGTTGCGACTTTACATATTTGAAAGGAACCAACCCTTTTAAATAACCATAATGCGATTTAAAAAAAAAAAATACAAAACTATATAATTTTTGGAAATAACTATTAAATGATTTTTTTTTTAACGAAAAGTCACAATCCTATGAATAATCAAAAAACATATTTGCACCCCTTGACGAGATAATTGTAATCAAAAGATGTAACTTTTCAAAAGAATGCCTAAACGGTTATATTTACGAAAAGTTGCAACCCAAATGAAAAGATACAACCCTTTATAACAACTACTAATTATATGCGAAAAGATACAACCCTTCAAAATAACCATAAAACGGTTATTTTCGAAAAGATGCGACTCTATGAAAAGACACAACCCTTCAAAATAACCATAAAATTGTTATTTCCGAAAAGGTGCGACCCTACGAAATAGAAAAGACATATCCCTTCATGAATATTCGCAACCCAAATGAAAAGACACCAACGTACGATAAGTCGCAACCCAAATGAAAAGACACAAACCGTGAAACCAACCACTATAAATAAACCAAAAACCAACCAAAAAAATATTCATTTGTTTGGGTTTGCTATTATATATAAGATAAAATTATAATAGGTTACTAATTTAAAAGACAAATTATTTATATATTTCATAATTATAATACTAAAATCTTGATTTTCTAAAATTTATAATATATTTTTTGATTTTTAAGTGGATTTTATTTATTTTCTAATAAAAAATAAATTATCCCGCAACCGCAAACGCTCGAGGGAAGTAACTTTTGGTTTTGAGCGATTACGAAGCGGTAGAAAGCATTTTCCATGATTGTTATCAAACGCTAGGAACCGCTACCGCCCGCAGACACAACGGTTGCGGGTGGTAGCGGGTGTACCAATCAAGCTCTTACTTGATCCGCGGTTTCTTTTTTCTTTGGGTTTCACCTTCAAATCAGCGATTAATAGATGTAATTTAGGCCGACACTTTAAAAATTCATGTGGAACCTTAGACCACCTTCAACGATAGATCTAAAATTTTAGTTCTTACCATTTTTTATTATAAATTTTCCATCATTAAAATTTAAGAACCTCAATAAGAACTTTTAGTTTTTTGCTCGTCCAATGGTAGAACTTTTTAAGAAAAAAAAAATTGAAATTATTTTATTAAGGGACAATTACAAAAATGCAACTTTTGACAGGCCACTTTACAAATATGTCACTCTTGAATTATTTTCTCACCGACATTTCACTTATAAATCTGTTTTAAGAGAAGGATAAGAACCTAGATTATGGTCACATTTAAAATCTTCTTCATAACAATTCTAAAAATTCGTTTATAAAACGTACACCAAATCTCCTAATACACCATCATAACAAAGTTACATAAACTATGGAAATGGATTGATACATTTCAGATTCATCAAAAAGAATCACAATATGCGGAATCAAAAGAAATACTTACAATAAGGACATATAGTAAGTATCATGTTCGGGTTTAAAAACAAGTACTTACAATTAGGAACCCAAGAATGTGTTGCCTGTTCTAACAGCGAAACACAATGCACTGAGTGCAAGCTTGTGTTGGTGTAGCATTGGCTCCAGGAGACGTTGTTCTATCACACCAGCAAATACTTGGTACCTGTTTGTTTCAAACCATAGTTCGTTAGATGAAATCAGCAATGATAGCCATCACCTAAAAGAACCAAATATGACAGTGAATAATTCCTCTTAACCATAAAATACAAAATCATTCAGTAGAAGATCGAAATGAACGGTGAACAAAATTTCTGCGTATTTATTTGCCATATAGTTCAAGGAACTTTGTCCTACATGGTGACACAGGAGCAAAGGGTGACCCCTTACTCGGGTCTACTATTGTACAGTTCAAAGTTTGGTTCTTACCTCAGAGACAAAGCAAATTTCAACTACTTTCTCATAGACATGCAAAAACTTATGGTGAAGAATTGAAGACCCTATCACAACCACAAGCTAACCAACCTTTCGTCTATCCCAATGAGTCATCTAAAAGTTTCTCAATTTTCTCATCCATTCCTACCATCACACAATTTCTCATAGCAAGTTTTAGTCTATTCCCAGAATCTAACATGAACACTAAAGAAAAAGTCAACACAAGAGCAGAGAAAAATGATTACCACATCGGCGAAGACAATTTCAAGTTCATTGAAGAAGTTTTCTCTACGCCTTTCATACTCAGCAGCAGTCCAAAAGCAAAAGAAACAACACAATACACATTAGCTAAACCCAAAATCAGAATCAAAATCGACTTTAAGAAATCCTCAAAAATCCAAACTTTAAAGTCAAATCGATCAATCATCTATTACCGAAATTGAACAAACTCAGAAAAAGTTACTTTGGGTAGTGAACACTGTTTACCTAGTTATATGTTATACGTGATTTTTTACACATATTAAGAAAACACATTAATTTGGTTATAAATATTTTATTTTTAACACTTCTAAACCAATGGTTATTCAATAAAATCAATATTAATATGTTTTAAAGTTTACAATTCTATAATTATTATTTCATTAAAGACACATAAAAAGATTAAAACAATAATTCAATCTTTGTGAAGCAAAAGAAAAATCTAGAACATCAAACAATTAAAAACCGAGGGAGTAATTAATTTGGTTACGAGTGTTTGCTTCAATTCTGTATTAGATTGCTTGAACGAGGAGGAGGAGCAAGAACATCTTGCATCTTTGGGAGGAAGTTGTCAAGAAACCTTGATGTAGTGAATGATTTCTTATTGATAGGCACAACCTTATATAGAGATTACAACCAATGCAAGTAGTTAACTAGGTTCAATTGCTAATTAAGTTGGGCCATTATGTTTAGTTGCTATAACACCGCGAAGAATCTCATCTCGAATAAAATGACAATCTTTGCCAACAAGCTTTGTGCGACCATTAAAAACCGGATTCGCGGCGAGATTAATGGCCGATAAACTATCGGAATGTAAAGTAATCGGACCATTGACAACAATATCAAGAGTCGAAAAGAGTTCACGAAGCCATATAAGTTCTTGAACCGTATCAGCCATTGCTCGATATTCTGCTTCAGCCGATGAACGAGAGATAAAATCTTGTTTCCTTGTTTTCCAAGACAGTGGAGAGTCATCGAGTTGAATAAACCAACCAGTAAGCGATCGTCGCGTCAAAAGACATGCAGCATAATCGGAGTCACACCATGCAGATAGAAGTAAAGGTGTGTTAGCTTTGAGAAGAATGCCTTGACTTGGACTATTTTTAAGATAACGAACGACACGAAGTGCAGCGTCCCAATGAGCCTGTTTAGGATTACTCATAAATTGTGATAAAATATGGATAACATACGACATCTCTGGTCTTGTAGTACCCAAATAAATCAAGCGACCAATCAAACGACGATAGCGAGACGGTTCACTCAAAGTGTCACCATCGGCTAAAGCTAGCTTATGATTCTGTTGGAGAGGGAACATTACGGGTTTAACTCCAAATAACCTATTTTTGGAGATAATATCAAGATCATATTTCCGTTGAAAAAGGTATATACCAAACGGACTCCAAGCTACTTCAATACCCAAAAAATAGCGGAGAATTCCAAGGTCTTTCATACGGAAACATTCACTCAAGCAGCTCCTATTTTCCTCAATAATTGCCAGAGAACTGCCCATAATGATGAGATCGTCCACGTAGACCAAAACGTGAAGGCGAATATTTGATTTCTCAAGAGTGAAGAGGAAGTAATCTGAGTAGTTTTGCTCAAAGCCATGGTTTAGTAAAGCTTCCGTAAGTTTAGCGAACCAGCATCGAGGAGCCTGTTTTAAACCGTATAGCGACTTATGAAGACGTAAGGCTTTTGTTTTATCACCAGTTCGAAACCCCAGAGGAAATTGCATGTATACTTTCTCATCAAGATCTCCGTGAAGAAAAGCGTTGTGCGCGTCCATTTGATGGACTTCCCAATCATTAGACGCTGCTTGTTGGAGAAACACTCTAATTGTAATCATCTTAGCTACGAGTGCGAATGTCTCGTTAAAATCTTCACCTTCTATTTGATTGTTGCCTAACACCACAAGGCGAGCTTTGTGACGCTCAAGTTCTCCATTAGAATGAAATTTGAGACGAAACACCCATTTGCAACCTAGTGCTTTCTTCCCTTGAGGCAAATTAACTACTGAAAAAGTACCTAAGTCAATTAAAGCAACAAGTTCATCTTCAACCGCGTGTCTCCATTTTTCATCGAGGATAGCTATTTTATACGATTTAGGCTTGATTGCGGATGTAATGGCCAAGAGATAAGCTTGATAAAATGGTGATAATTGAGAACTTGGGAGATAGTTATCAATCGGATATGGAGTTACCAAGGGATAATGTTGATGGAGAAGTGTAGTGACGTAATCAGCAAGCTTAATCGGTGGTTTCTTAGTGCAAAGACCTCGACCCAGAGGAGGTAATTCTGGTTGTATCACAGTCGCAGATTCTACTTCAGATGAAGATTCAGGAGGTGGTTATGAGTTCTCAAGAGGAAGCGGAGACGGGAGACTCGGAGAGGAAGCGGAACCAGGGCATTGAGGCTCTGTTTCAGTTGCAGGGACAGAGGTGGTAGGTTCTATGTGAGGTATGGTCTGAATCTCGGTTTCGAGAAAACCCGTAGAGCTGTTGACAGGCGCAGTGTTGACGATAGTTCTAGTGGTCGAAATCAAAGGTGTAAACAATTCATCATCATCAAGAAAAACTCCAATTGATGAAGGTGACGGAAGAGTTAAGGACGGAGAGGTAGTCGAATCTTCTTCATTTAACAGGAAAGTTGTTTCACAAAAAATCACATCTCGTGATATCAAAATTTTCTTTGTCTCAATGTTATAAACTTTCCAGCCCTTTTTCCCAAAAGGATAGCCAAGAAAAATGGACTTGTTTGATCTAGATTTGAATTTGTTTCCACCATGTTTTTGGTTATGCACATAGCATAGACAACCAAATGCTTTAATATATTGTAGAGGTGGAGCTTTATGATAAAGGAGTTCATAAGTCGTCTTGCCGCTGAGTAATGGTGAAGGAGTGCGATTTACAAGTAACCGGCCGTAAGTATACAATAACTCCAAAACTTGACCGGAAGAGATGCTTGAAACCGAAGAGCCCTTGCTACATTTAAAATATGATGAAGTTTCCTTTCTACTCGTCCATTTTGATGCGGAGTATGGACACATGAAGTCTCATGAATGATCTCTTTTTCAATGAAAAATTCGGTTAGACACATATATTTTGTACCATTATCATTACGGAGTGTTTTGACCTTTGTATCAAATTGTCGTTCGACTAATGCGACAAAGGCTTGAGATGTTTTGGTGCAGATTGTTTTGAAGGTAAAAGGTAAATCCAGAGAGCTCGAGAGTAATCATCGAGAATAGTCAAAAAATACTTGGAACCACAAACGGATGTTGTCCTATACGGACCCCAAAGATCGCAATGAACTAACTCAAATACTTTAGTAATTTTATTATTGCTCAAAGGAAAAGAAGCGCGTGTTTGTTTAGCACGAATACAAACGTCACAAGTAGAAGAATCAAAAACACCGGCAGCTAAATCTGATAAATGCAACAAATCCAAAGCTTTCGAAGAAAGATGACCGAAACGACTATGCCATAACTCCATAGATGAACTCGAAGCCTGAACCGTCGAGACTATATCCACTCCCTGAAAGAAATACAATTCGTTCAACTGCTCATCGCCCCAATCAGGATC
Organism: Draba incana; assembly: GCA_963576765.1. Lineage (NCBI taxonomy): Eukaryota > Viridiplantae > Streptophyta > Magnoliopsida > Brassicales > Brassicaceae > Draba > Draba incana. The sequence goes on from OY755207.1 coordinate 27,555,675, forward strand.
CGTGTGATGCGGTCCTAAATAATACAAATGCGATCAGATATCTGAAAGATACAACGTCGATCTCTAGTAAAATGTGAGACTGATATTAGATGACAATGCAAGCCATCGACGAAGTACTCATTATTAAGGACAAGTGAAGATCCTAGATGAGCTTTCCCATGTTTTGTGGATGTTGTAAATCGTCCATCGGGAAGCTTTATTAACCTGGGAGGCATATCTTTTACCTCAATCAAATAATCTAAGCTTCCGTTCATATGATTAGACGCTCCAGTATCAATAATCCAAGATTCAATGAAATACGTACCTGATAAATTGGATTGCGAGGTAGATTTTTGGTCATTGAGCATATTCATTAGTGTTTTCAACTATTGATCACTCAAACAGCTAAAACCGATTCGATCAGAATCTGTTATGGCGGAGAGTGCACTATCTTGTCCTGCACTAACATGATTAGCCCGAGCAACCGATTTCCCTTTGACCCGATACTGGAACGAAGGTGATGAGCCTTTAGAAGCACTGTTTGGTTGTCGTGAAGATCCAGAGTTTGTTTGAGCACGATTATGATCCCACCATGGTGGATATCCCACCTTTTTAAAACAATTTTCCGCAACATGACCATTACATCCACAAAGTGTGCATAGTAGAGTACCGGTGGATGTAAGTTTCATGTCGTGGCGTGGTTTTTTTTGAGTTTGAACGGCGAAGCTAACACCGTTTGGTTTTTTTTCTTGTAAGCGAGAAAGAGATTTTGATTCTTCATCTTGAGAAAGAATATTATAAGCTTCATCTAGAGAAGGCATGGGAGTTCTTGATAACAGAGAGGATTTGACGGCTCCATACAAAGACTCATCAAGCCCCATGAGAAACTGATGAAGCTTATCTTCTTCCCTTTCTCTTGCGATGTCTTCTAACGTCTGACCTTTTTAATAATCAGCTAAGTTTGTCCACATCTTTGTGAGCTTGCTGTAGTATGCTTCAATGGGTGATCCCTGCTGTCTACAATTTGCGAGCTCAGTTTTTAATCGTTGAACCCTTTGTCCGTTTTTAACAGCAAAACGCGTCTGAATTTGAATCCACAATTTCGATGCTTCCTCACAATGTGCTAGAGTAGAACACAAAGATTCTTCTATTGTAATTTTGATCCACGAGATGATCAATGCGTTATTAGCACACCAATCTTGTAATCTGCAGAATCTATCGACGGTTGCAGAATTGATCCATCGACAAAACCGAATTTCTTCCTTGCTTTTAATGCTAACCGGATATTTGCAGACCACTCATTGTAATTGGGTCCGCGAAGAAGAGGTCTTGAGATGATGTTTCCTGGATTATCGCCGGATGTGAGGTCGTATGGCGAGATTGTTTTACGAGCCGGTACCATTGTTGTTGAGAGTGAAGATTCTGTTGACATATTGTTAATAAGAATTCAAGAAGTAGAGAAGTTGTGTTTGATCACGAGATCGAGAAACCGGAAACGCGAAGAAGAGGTCTTGAGATGATGTTTCCTGGATTATCGCCGGATGTGAGGTCGTATGGCGAGATTGTTTTACGAGCCGGTACCATTGTTGTTGAGAGTGAAGATTCTGTTGACATATTGTTAATAAGAATTCAAGAAGTAGAGAAGTTGTGTTTGATCACGAGATCGAGAAACCGGAAAACCTTGAGGTAGTTAGGTTTTACGGTGTTCTGATACCATGTCAAGAAACCTTGATGTAGTGAATATGATTTCTTATTGATCAAATTGGAGGCACAAGACCTTATATAGAGATTACAACTAATGCAAGTAGTTAACTAGGTTTAATCGCTAAGTCGGGCCATTATGGGCTCTAATAGAAGTGTTTAAAACACAGCAACAAGGGACATTGTTTACATTGTGACGAGTCTTCTGTTCTGAGTATATGCTATTTAACAAAAGACAAAACATCTGTTTCACACTCCACGTTCTTTGAAACAGAGAAAACAATTTTTAATGTAATGCAAGAAGCATGGTTGGTCATAACACTATATTAATGGATTCTTCATCTGCCTCTTCACTTTGAGCAACAAAATGGTAACAATGAACAGCGTTGACTTTCTAAGTTGCTTCATCTTAATGCTCTTATGTGTTCTCTCATTCCTCTGTTATTCTCTCTTTTTCAAGAAACCAAAGAATTCACAAGCTGGCTTTGATCCACCTCCAAGCCCTCCGTCTCTTCTGATCATCGGTCATCAGCCCCGGCCCAAGTGGGATATAGGTGCTACGGCCCGGGACCCATTACCATTTTAAAAAAATTAATTTTATAGAAGGCATGTTTTATTTTATTTTTGTGTAATTGAAGCCTATATGTTGTTTATTCAAATAAAAACTATTTTTTATATGTACATGAGCCTTTTTCGGAAAATATAGAAAAATTATGATCCAAATAATTTTTTAAAATGAAAATATTAATTCATAAAGACTAAAGAGACCAATTTTGTTTTTTTGCCCACATGCATTTAAAACCATTGGGCCGAGGGTGTCGGTCATCTTCACCTTAGACTCTCTGCTCTACCCCACAAATCCTTTCAGAAACTCTCTTCCAAGTACGGATCTATCCTCAGCCTCCGCGTCTTTAACGTCCCAGTAGTCCTTGTCTCCTCTGCCTCAGTGGCCTACGAGCTCTTCAGGGTGTATGATTCGAATATCTCATCTCACGGCCACCCTTGCCATCGAGGAGTCTCTCTTTTTTGGAGCTTCCGACATTCTCATGGCTCCTTATGGAGATTACTGAAAATTTATGAAGAAGTTGTTGGTCACGAAGGTGCTCGGATGTGGGGGCTGAATCTCACAATTAGATTTGTAGGTTCTTGGAGAGCTGAAACTTCTAAGTTAGAAAACACAAAACAATATCCGAAGCCGATTTTTATTAGCTGGAAAGTTGTTGCAGAGAAATATAGAGAGTTTATGCGTAAAATTCGTGATTCCCTCTAAATGAGGAGATACAATGATATTTATAGAGTTCTAAGACGGCTAGGGTTTTTTTTGCAGATTGGGAAAACTTCCGTTTTCTTTGAGATCCTTTATCTTCAAAGTCAGCTGGGATTTATCTTGAACTGCACTCTTCGGCTCGGCCCATCCATAGCTCGGCTCGGTCTATCGGTAGCTCGGCCCATCGGTAGCTCGGCTTAACCCATCTTGCTTTGGGTTGTCTCCAAACAATGCATGTTAAGTTTTGCTCCATAATTCATCATGTTGGGTTATTGGATCCGATTTTATGATCGCAGGTCGTGGAGACTCGAACCGGTTTGCTTCGCCATGGGCAAAGATCTGACCCTTTTTTTCCTCTTCGCGGGTGGTTTTTCATGTCTTAACTCGGGTGGTCGGTCCTAGATAGCCGCATGTGTTTATTCATATTCAAACTCAAGTCAATCTTTAAACTTCAAGATCTTGGTCCTCTTAAGTACTTCATTGGTATGGAGATTGCTAGATCTTCTGAAGGTATTCATATCTGTCAGAGGAAATATGCATTAGATCTTTTAGATGAAACTGGTCTTCTTGGTTGTAAACCATCCAGTATTCCTATGGATCCAAACGTTAAGTTTTCTCAAGATTCTGGTGGTGATCTTGTTAATGCTGAAGGATATCCTCGTCTCATTAGCTGATTGTTATATCTGCAACTTACTTGCCCTGACATGACATTTACTGTTAATAAGTTGAGTCAGTATTTCAGTGCTATACGTGAAGCTCACTTAAAGGCTATTCACAAGGTTCTTCACTACATCAAAGGCACTGTGGGTCAATGTTTATTCTACTCTTCTAAGGCTGAGTTGCAGAATGAAGCATTTGCTGATGCTGATTGGAGTTCTTGCCTTGATTCAAGAAAATCTACATCTGGTTATTGCATGTTCTTGGGAACTTCACTCATTTCTTGGAAAACTAAGAAGTAAGGTGTTGTTTCTAAGAGTTCTGCAGAGGCTGAATATCGGAGTCTGTCCTTTACCTCTAATAAGTTATTATGGCTCTGTGATTTTCTTAAAGAGCTACAGATTACTCACGTCAAGCCTACTCTCTTCTTCTGTGATAATAAGGCTGCTATTCACATCACCAATAATCATGTCTTCCATGAGAGGACTAAACATATCGAAAATAATTGTCACAGTTTTCGGGAACGCATGGTTGCTGGTCTTTTCAAGCTTCTTCAGGTGAAGTCAGAACTTCAGTTGGCTGGTCCATTTACAAAGCCTCTATACCCTGCTTCTTTTCACAGGTTATGTGGCAAGATGGGTCTTCTCAATATTTTCATCCCATCTTGAGGGGGACTATTGGTGTATACAGAGTTTTGTATATAGGTGAGTCATGTATAGAGTTCTTATACATATAAAGTATTTCTCTTCTCTCATATAGTATATAAGGAGAATGTAAATCATTTGGTTAATTAATGAGAATGAGATTAATTTAGTAATACCCTTAGTTAAGCTCGTTTTTTGGTCTAGCTCGTGGAGACAACTTCCGAGCTCGTCGTCATCAAGACATCTTCTGAGCTCGTCATCTTGCCCTTTAGACAACTTCCCTAGTTGGTCAACACGTTCTTCATACTTTTACCGAGCTGTTGTAAAGTATAAAACCATTTAAACTATTTTCTGTCTACCAATCAGACGCCGAGATTTGACTTTATTAACACGAGAATAAGTCAAATCTCGGAACCCCCAAATCTCTTTACAAATTAGTTGAAATTTCGGGTCCAACAAACGGACAATTGGCTCGTGAGACAAGAAGGTGGATATAAAAATAGACCACTTGATAAGTTTAGTTTGGATTCTTTATGTAAAAATCTTGCTCGCTATGAGTTGCATCAAAATGTTTCGGGTTTTATCTTAGTTTGTCAAGCACTGTCTTGGAATGTTTGACTTGCTGTTTATGAGTTTTTTTTGTTCGAGCTACCCTTTGTTTTTTGGTTTGACTCATGGATGGTCGATTATTTTTATGGTTAATGAAAGTGCTGGCTTTGTGTGTACGAACTCGATCTCCTTTAAACAAGTGAGGTTTAGGATTTGAGGGCAAAATAATATGAAAAGCTTAAAGAAAGATCAGGAATGTTTACGATGAAGTGTATTACTTCAAAGAGTTGCGGATCCCTTTCTCAGGGAAATGAGTTATATATTTTACTAACTGATCAGTCGAATAAACCCTAGAAATATATGGGAAGTATCATAAATAGGAAGATTTACACAATATTTTCATATATTCTCGAGTTATTCTCTAAGTATTCTGAGGTCGACGATTGGATGTAAATTCGGCCTCTAACCTCCAAGAATAGCTTTCCTGGTTGATTTAGGCTCATCTTCCTGCCTCAAGATGAGTATTCGGGTCGGTTTAATTTTAAGTCGGGTCTGGGTAGAGGGGTGCCAAACCTAATCTTACTCTTTTTGTTTCCTATCAAGAAATTTCTTCTTGAGATTAGAGTATGGAGAACGACGGTCATCATTGGTGTGGGAAGAGAAAATCTAAAATAAATCTTGTCCAAGTTATGGCTGACCAAATAGCTGAATCATCCGATCTTTTGAAAGTGCCCTTCTCGATGTCAGACCTCTCAACCTATCCTTCGTTGATCAAGACGATTTCCAAGGTCCCGGAAAATGCTCCTAACCTGAAGAGATGACGCTACCGTCGCAATATAGAGCATTTTCCGTTACTACTATCGAGGTTTGATGATTCTTCACTCCCTTTCCTTGACTACAAGCATTAGTTCTTACTTTTCTTGTTTTCTTATTTCCTTAGTTAATAAGATCTTCTATCGAAAGAGGTAGTTTTAATATGTTTTCGATGGAATTTAATAAGATCTTCTATCGAAAGAGGTAGTTTTTTCGTATATGTAGGTTTTAAGAGTCTAACAGGTCAAATCATCAAAAGAATGCAAAAAGGAGAAAAATATTCTACAGTTTACATCAACTTATCTAAGACAAAGGAGACAATACAAGTCCCTAATCTTCAAGACAAAGTTTATTATCAAGTTAGATAGAAGATAAACGTCAAAAGTTTACTGCTGAATGCAAAATCTAATCAACTTGTAATCAGATGAAATTGGACATGAAGATATACCTTTGAGTCTACTTTGCAATGGAGTTGGAAATTACATCATTTGGAGTTGTAGTTTGGGAGATGTACTTAATCTGCTCAAGACATGTCAAACTGCCTCGAAAATTAAGCAAAGGCAGAATTGAAGGCAACACCGAACACGGACCTCGGATGCTCAAATCCGACAGTGGTCAGCACCCATGTAGCCTCCGCAAGGGATTTTAGCCCAGACTCTGGATGCAGAATTTTGTCCAATGCCAGTGTCCAATGTCTGCGCAGTTTCGACCAAAAAGATGTTTCGCCCATAAGTGAACCCTAACTGACCTAAGACCCTTTGTAACTCTATATATATATATATATATATATATATATATATATATATATATATATATATATATATATATTAGCCTCTCTAGGAAGTTAAGCAGCCCTAGGCATAACCCAAACCAATAATAAAACATCTATTTCATTTTTCTCTTTGTTCTTCAATAATGTCTTTTTAAGTGCAATGAGGATCGATGTTCTTCTCGAGTTTCGATGTAAGCGATCATTCCATGCCTAGCCTTTATTGAATTATGAATTTACTATGTTTTATCCTCTACTCTTGCTGCTACGTGTTCATCGAACATGTTAGAGTAGTTGCTTGTTAGATTTTTGGTTTTCTTAAAGTTTTATGATTCGTATTTAACATCTTCATTGGGTTTGATTATTGTTGATTCTTTATCTTTATTTATGCTCAATGCTTGATCTGGCGTAGCTAACTAGTGATCGATCTTAGGTTGATATATTCTTCAAAAGATTTTATATCGCCGGATCTAGTATTTGATAAGCTAAGCGTTTTAATAATTCGATAGGTTAGTCAAGGAGTTTAGTGAACAATTGAATCTTAAACTTATTGCGTGTTTTCACCTTGTAATAACCTGCGATAGTTGAGTCGATTAGGGTAGAAAGCATAGGGATCGAAGGCACGAAAGTGGAAAAATTCTACTTCCTTGATTGGCGTTCTTGAACACTAGTACTAAAACCCTTTAAAAACGGTGTCTTATGTGTTTATACGCTTGTGTTTTTTAATTTATTTATTCATTTACTTGCTTTATCGCTTTCATTTGCTTCATCACGTTTTTACAACCCAAAAACCAAATATATATTTTGACTTAGCTTAATCTGCATCATATAGATTTGTAACGTAACAACCAGTCTCATGTGGACTGATCCCTAAATACTATAATTGTTAACTGTGTACTTGCAGTCCTAGGATTAATAAATTAAAAAATTTATGCTCTAATTAAACGCAACATCACCAATACTGTGTAAATAAGGATAAAACACGGGAGAAAATCATGTGATAATTTGTATGGTTGATATATTATGGTTTTTACCCAGTTTAAGCCATGATATAAGTCCATGTTTTAGAGTCTTTTGGTGTTTTTGGTATTGTTTTAGAGTCTTTATAGGTACATGGACGATTGGAGCAGAAAAAATGTTTACTGGAGCTTTGCGAAAGGAAGTGCCGAGAAGATGAAGTCGGATTGGAAATCCAGAGTTGGTGTCGATCGACACCTTGTTCGATCAAAGAAAAAGCCCAAATCCGAAAAAGTCCGTTCGAAGCCCAAAAGACCCAGATGTTTACTTTTATGTTCTGGCCAACTTTGTATCCCTATATATGTTTTTACAGCCATTGTTTAGGCTTACGCTTTATTTTACTTAACTCTTAGAGATATCTTTTAATAAAAACATATTTTCATCATTCGATATGTCTGAGTAGTTTTCTTTGTTAGGTTTAGGGTTATTCGAAAGTGTTTGATGAATTGCTAGATCTGATTTCTTGTTAGGATAATATCATTAGAATGTTCTTCATCTTGACTTGTGTTTATCGCTGATTTTAGCCTCGCGAACTGTAACACCCGAGTTTTTTTTTTTTTTTTTTGAACAATTAATTAAATAGCCCGGATTAATATTCCCATAAATATTAATCCTCAACGACTATAATTCCTCACAATTATTACGCGGAAATTCTCATGAATAACCATTCATTACACAACAACTTAACAATTCCAGAACACAACAATCACCATTCTATAAACAATTCACAATTTATAAACTAACAACCTAACAACAACAACTCAATTCAATTCCACACTCCAATTCATTCTAGCAACCTAATCACAATTCACAATCCCTAATCATCCTCTTCCTCTGCCATGATTCCGCGATCACACAATCTTTTATCTGCAACACATAAGACAAATGAGTTGCGTAAGTATTATCATAAATACTTAGTGAGACGGTCTTCCCATCTACAGGCCAATTACTTGAATAAAGAAATACATGAAATACCAGGGTTATAAAACAATGCACGGAACAAACAAACAACACAAAACAGGAAGAGCAACAACCATGTCGATCGACGGGAAGCAATCCTGTCGATCGACGGACACTTTAAAAACCCTTGTCGATCGACACGGAAACAATCCTGTCGATCACAGGCGATCTGCTGCTGGAATCCGACCTATCCTCTCATGGTCGAATCTCCACACTTCTCAAACCAAAACCTGCGCATACAATCGCAAATCCACCAAAAACACACAACAAGCAATCGTATAACATCTATTCCTCAATCCAAGGACCTATGGTCGCGCACTCTCCTTAGATCTGAAGAAAAAGAGGATGAACCACGAAGAACACAAGAAGAACACGAAGAACACGAAGAACACGAATCTCCAAACACTGATTCTCGCACCAAATCAGCCACCCAAAGCCTCTCCCACGAAATCACACACTATAGGATTGAGAATCAAGGATAATCCACAAGAATTTCCTTCAAAACTTCTCCAAATCCTCTCAAACTCTTTTCTCTCTAAAAACCCCTTATTCTCCTCTAATTTCGGCCACACAAGGTCTGGGACGCCCTTTTATACGGAACCCTAGTTTTCCCAAACTGGCCCATTAACCAAACCGAACCGAAATCAAACCCAGATCTGATTTTTAACGCGTGTCGATCGACAGACTCCCTCTGTGTCGATCGACAGGGCCCTCACTGCCCAAAATTTTGAGAGAACACGACTTCGTGTCGATCGACACACAGACACTGTGTCGATCGACACCCTTCCAAAAAGAAAATTTTGGATCACGGGTGTTACAATTCTCCCCCACCACACTGGATTCGTCCTCGAAATCCGAAACACAAGTCTACCCAAGACTCCACTCTGGCCCGCACCGGCCAACCACTGGGAAAAGCACGCCTAATCCCCAAAACACAAGTCTACTCGAGACTCCACTCTGGCCCGCACCGGCCAAACACTAGAGATTTACACAAAATCTTAACACTCCACAACCAACCAACACTACACACGCGTTTTCTAGACATTTATTACGTTTTCGACTCATCTCCACACACACATACACTTACATACCCACCAGGGAAAACACTTCCCTTCTAGAGGACCACCGCCTCTCAGCACTATAGAGGAAACCACCGTCCCAATATAGGCTCTCAGTACTATAAAGGAAACCACCGTCCCAATATCAGTACACCGGAAACCACCGTCTCCTGGAAAGAACCACCGTCTCTCCGTATGTATACAGGAAACCACCGTCCCTGATACGATCTAGAAAGCCACCATCTCCAGACCATGAGTCCTCCGTAATAAATTCCATAACGCCTACCCGCAACAACAAAAATGGACTAAAAGAACGCGCAAGGCTTGTGGGGGTCGAAACCAACACAACTAAATTTGTAAGAGTTCGTGAGGGGAATTTAGAGATTTCTATGTTAACTAGAGATCACAAGAGATTGAGAAAGAGTTGTGTTTATTGCTTTGTAAAAGTTGAGTACAAAGCTTGTGTATGAAAAATTGCGGATCCCCTTTAGGGTTTTTACAATGAGATATATATACTACATCTAAGATGGTTCCGCTCCCTAAGTCTTCACGGAATCGCATTGCTTGAGTCGGTCATGTTGGAGTGGGCTTTGCATCTGGACCGGGCTTCAGGCTTCATTTGTGTTAATGGATCAGAGACTGCGTTGGGCTGAATATAGGATAGGTGACCGAGCCGACCCTGTGGTCGGGCCACAGAGGCCGAGCCTGTGGTCGGTCCACAGTGCCAACCCTGTGGTCGGTCCACAGAGCCGAGCCTGTGGTCGGTCCACAGTGCCGACCCTGTGGTCGGTCCACAGAGCCGAGCCTGTGGTCGGTTCAAAGTGCCAGTCCGATCATGCTTCGCCTCACTCCACGATCACTTGCTTCTCTTCGCAATAATACTTAGGTGCTTTTCTCTGCCTTGTTCGTTGAGAGTCTGAAAGACCATTTCTTGGTACGCTTGCTTGATTTTGAACGTTAACTGTTGAACGGGTAAAACCGACCCCAACAGTTAGCCCCCCAACTCGGTAGTGTTAGGGCTAATAGTGCCGAGTTAAAAGATGTGTTGAGTATCAGCGTTAACGTTTGAAGTCAAGATGCTTGTTTATCCTACAGTAGTAGAGAGTGACTTTATGCAAGAGGTTTTAAGACTATGTAGGTGTTGTGAAGATTTTAAGACTTCGTGCTTCCTCTGTAGAAGCTGCTGCGTTTTCTGCAGAAAAGAGATTTTTTTTTTTTTTTTTACTCGAATATTTTAAGACTTCGTTTTTCCTATGGAGATTTTAAGACTCCGTGATGCGATTGCTAACGTGAATGACGTTTTCGAGTAATAGCTAGGCGATTTCCGGAGGGAAGAGTGTTGTGTTGTTGAACGGAGGCGGGACCCGTGTGGTGAGAGAAAGAGAAGATCCTTTTTCCCTTAAAGGGATAAGGTTTGACCTAGTCAACTCTTTCTCCTCCTTGCCGCCGACCACGACATAGCAACCACCGACCGTGTGCTCGTTTGTGGCCGACCGCGAGCTTGCCACTTCTCTACTTCCTTGGTGAGTTCCTTCATTGATTCTCTTTGCAAAAGTCTTTCTAAATCTCATAGCTTCATGGAAAATTCAAGTTTGTAGATCTAGATTTTCTCATGGAGAATCAAACTTTGCTATGTTGGATTGTTGATTGCTTAGGAGAATCCTTGAATCTTTGATTGCTATAGATTGCTTAGGAGAATCCTTGTTTATTTGCATAGTCCTTTGGAGATTCCCCATTGAAACTTGTTAGGGATTGAACTTGTGCATAGGTAGACTTGTTGTTATGGAACAAGACACACTTGATTCGGTTGATAGTGGGGGATCGGTGCTTAGAACCGACCCCGTGGTCGCGTCAACCAACCGGACCGACCATGCGGTCGCGTCGCTACGCGAGGCCGAACTCGCGATCGAGCCTCCCACGCCGACCGAGGACACGGTCGCATCTCCTCACCGGAGCGAAGACGTGGTCGCACTTCCTCACCAAGCCAATCCCGTGATTGCACTTCCTCACCACGCCGGCCCCGTGGTCGCGATGTCGGGTTGTGCCGAGCCCGTGGTCGCACCACCAAACCGAACCGACCCCGTGGTTGACTCATCCGACCAAAACGACCCCGTGGTTGCACGTCATGAGAATGCGGGCACTGGGATTCGCCTCCGTAGTAAGCTTACCGTTCTGCGGGTTAGTCTTGGTGAGGTCGATGAGAATGATGATGGTGTTTTTGATGACTTAGCTGATGTTGAGGAAGAGAGGAGGCCTAACGGTGATGAGGATTTGATGGCTCGTAATGGGGGAGTTGGACTTTCCTTTTCCCTTAATGATGAGGATCCGGGGCTCCCAGATGGTGCGGCCGACGCTGCTTTGTCAGGGTCTTCTTCTTCTTTTAGGTCACTTCCTTCCGATGCTGAGGATGGTGATGAGGTTGACCGACCTACAGTGGTTAGGAAGAAGAAGGCGCGACTGGATCCTCCGGGATCCACTCTTTGCGACGAGGAGTCACTCTAGCTTCTCCGGGAGAAGTGCGAGATTTCGAATGAGATCGTGCTGGTTGTTCCTGATCGCACATAGCGAGCTGATGCTCCGCCTCTGGGGCACTTCACCGTGTACGAGAACTTCATCGAGCATTACTTATTGTGGTTTCCGGTGCCTGGTTTTCTTCTCCGTTTCTTGGATACAAACGGTGTTTCCCTTGTCAGATCAACCCTAGGGGGTGAGGCATGTCATTGGCATCTACGTGTTGAGTAGGGAGTGTAACGCGGAGATTAGCAGGGAGCAACTGTCCAGTCTGTTGGACTTTAGGCCTAAGGGCCGCGCAGTGGAGCTTAGGTATATGGTTTCTCCGGTTCCAGGGCGTGTGCTCATTGATGGATTCCCGAGCAAGGATGATCGTTTTGAGGATTGATTTTTCTTTGTCAAGATTTCGGAGAAGACCATTGAGGCGGAATGCATCCCCCTTGTCAGGACGAGTTGGGGGAAGAGAGGTAAGTCTATACTTAGGAAAATTTTCTTTTGTATAGTGTTCATGCCTTATGTACTGATTTTTGTATTGCTTTGTTTATGCAGTGAGGCCATCATTCCAGACAGTCAGCCGGAGTGACGCGACGGCTATCCACAGTGCCCTTGCCTCTGGGGATGGCGACTGGGTGAAATCTTTTACCCGTCAGAGGATCCTGAGAGCGCTTTCCACCCGGATTTTCCCAGGGAAGGTCCTTGGACGGGGAGCTCCTAGAGTCTCGGCCTACCAGCGAGCAGAGAGGGAGAAGGCAGTGTCGACGAGCACCGCAGTCTCAGCGAGGGCAAGCTCGCAGACGAGTGCTCTGACGACCACAGTGCCTAAGACTTCTGCTGCACCAGCTCAGCGTTCTCGGGTTTCTGATCTCCCCCCTGATGAGATT